>JASDFA010000007.1:108097500-108400000 GCA_035772735.1 Datura wrightii
GAAGTTCAGCTTTTAAACTTGAAAATCTACCCCGGACATGTCCTGGCACGCCACACCTCCCATCTCACCAAACTGTGGCTTGAATTTTCTCTGAAGTTTAGCCTCTGGTGCATCGCACCAGCTATTTCACCAAGGTTTTAGTCAAAATTTGGCACTTCTAGGACCTAGAGCGCCGCACCTCTCACTACACCAGAGTTTTAGAAAATTTCTCAAGTCCGAAATACCTCTAGCGCGCCGCGCCACTCATCTCGCCAAAGTGTTATTATTCTGAAGTTCGGGCTCTGGCACGCTGCACCACCCAATGCACCAGCCTGAGTTCAATTTTCTCTGAATTTTGGTGGCTGGCGTGCCACGCCAACTATCTCGCCAAGCCAACATTTCTCGAATTCTTCTTTCTTCACACCTTGGGTCATTTTTGAGCCTTTTTCCATTTATTACTTTCTAAAATCATCTAAAAACACTTGTTAGATCCTTTAACACATAAATCATGAATTTATGCATTTCATAAGGATAATGATCTCAAAACAAGGTAAAAGATGGATAAAAGTATGGAAAATTGGAATAAGAATATGCCCAACATCACCATCCTACACTTAAATCGTTGTTCGTTGATGAACAATCCCTACTTGTATGCACAAACATCTTTTCTAACCACTTGTCACCTCTTTCCATTCTCACTCAAGTAGCTAGCACAGAGCATATGACTAAGCATAAATTTATCAATCCACATCAAGCACATCCAGAAGTTTTCACATTCGAAATGACATAGCTTCTATAACTAACTTATCTTTTCAAAATAGGGCCAATATGATTAATTATGAAGAAATGCAACACATAGTATACTAACTCTAACCATCTTATGTCCTCACTTATTTAGTGATGTTCCTTCCCTTATATTATCAATTTAAAATTTGAAACATAATAAGCAAGACATACTCACTCTAACAAATGATGTATCATACAATGCAACATACCGCAGGCTTGCTTTTCATGTACAATCAGACTACTTAATCACTTCAAAGATAGTTAGATTATAAGGACTTTTCTGGTTGTAATGTCGGCTAAGGGATGGGTAGGAATGATTTTCTTTCAGAGTGGCTATCAGTCCTAAGCACTTTAAGACATCCTTTTTATCTTTCTCGTTCACCTCTTTTTCTTCTCATTGCTCACCCTTTCCTTCACTAATCCTCTATTTTCTTTTTCTCATGCTCCTCTTTATACTGCTTGACTGCTAGGTTCTGCTTATAATTTCACCAAGAATAATCAACCATTAAAATCTTTTATTTTGTGCTCTAGTAGCAAGTAGACATATTATTTTGTGTGGGCATCCCTCTTCCTATTATATCCTCTTGCCATCACCAATTTTTACTCTTTCTTTCCTTTCCCTTGACTTTTTCTACTTCGATAGAACCTTAATTTTTAAATCTCAAAGTGCCTCAGACTATATTTGGATCAAAAATTCTGGAGGTCTCACAACAAAAGGAAATAGGCTTCTTTTGTAGCTAAGAATAAAATTAAGGCTTACGGCCCAAAGGGTTAACTAGCTTTAAGGAAGTACAACAACAATGAACAAAATGGATTTTTCAAAAGAAAAACCTTAATCACATCTCACCTCTTTGGCAACTAGCTATCCTATACACACTTAGGAAAATTTTAGATATTACATTATGTACAAAACACAAAAATTGAAGCTCATCTCTCATGGCATCATGATGTTAGTCGGTTTCCTATGGACATATAACCACACAATCAAATTGAATGAATCTTTAATTATTAAGCCCTAAGAATTTTTTTTCTTGAGTCAAGTTAAATAACCTATGTGTCTCTTATGAAATTTTTACTTCTTTTGCATTCACGAAGACCACTTTATTACTTCTAGCTTAGCTTCTAAGTGGAATATTAAGAGCACACAAGTGGCGGTTTTTTACTCCATTCTAAAAAATAAGAAAAATATGACTGATTTATCTTAAGACAGTCGTCATTGATCCATCATCGGGAAAGGTCACTACCTCTTTGATAAACATAAAAAAATATTTAACTCTTAGTTAAGAAAACAAAAATAATTAAAGACGAACAATCACATTACAAAGCATCAGTGTTCACAACCATCCACATTACTAGCTATTATAGACCCAGGTTAATCAGTCACAAACCAAGATACTACCACAGTAGATTGAAAACTATTACTATAGCCCACTATAAATTTAGCAAGGATAGAATAATAGGAAATCTATTTCCTCTACCCCATACTTAAACAGTGCACTATCCCTAGTGCACAAACAAATTATATCAAGTAGGGAGAGAAAAAGAACTTCCTAGACCTCTAAGCAAAGTCCTCATCATTAGGATTATACTCCTAATCATCATCATCATCATCCTCTGTGTCTGCATCATCAACCTGCATAGATCTCGTGGTGACATCATCCTCATCATCACCATCATCATTGACAACATCAGTCAGCACCGTAAGCTCATCGTCATCCAAAGGCTCCTCAAACGTCGGTCCCACTTTGCACATCATCATTGCACTCTTAGTGAGTGGTACCGTTCCTCTAGTGTTGCCATCTCTTCAGCAATCGCAAGCCTACCTCCAATCTTCAACTGGAGCTCAAACATCCCAAACTTGCGTCCTCTCCAACTATCATCACGAGCACTACGCTCAGCTGGAGTGAGGAATGGTGTCGATGAGTTAGTTGGATCCTTGACTTTTGTGACATCAATCATCTACCTGTCAAGTGCCCTGTTAGGGGTAGATGAAGGTTTGCCTCCTCTTATTCAATCTAATGGCCTCGCAAGAATTGAGTCAGAAGGCTTCCATAACAGTACTTCCATTGGCAGTTATCTCTGGATTGCCTCATGTTATCCCTCGGCACTACACCAAAGTTAATTGGCTGCCCCTTCATTAGAATATACACCAATATCACTCTCTTTCGGTGATCTCCATAGTGTGTGTCCCTGGGAGAAGTACTGCACAGACAAACTTGACCCAAACTCTAGCCTCCTTAGTCAAGTAAGAGAATGAGAGTATCGAATGACTGCCATTTTCACCTCTTCACCGGGCAGCTAAATTCTCTCCACACACAGTATGACGAATGTCACTGTATGACGGCTTCTCAAGCATCATGAAGCACATCTCTGGGTCCACCACTGGCGTGCCTAGAAATGCATTGAAAGACCTGGCAGTGTATCGAACCACTTGTCCCCAAAGCTTAATATTTGTTCCTTTTCCAAATGAGGTGTTTCAATTTACATAAAATTCCCTCACCAAAGTGAGGTTGCAATCTTCTGGCTCAGCAAAGACATATCCCAATCCCAACTCTTATATGATGTCCTAAATAGTGGAGAACTCAAGTGCCAGACGACCCTCATCTATCTAATTTTTCGAAGCATACTTTGCTTCCTTCTGGGCATTAAACCACTTAAGCCCATACTTCTCCACGGCTTTGGCTCCAAACCTCCTAGCATGGGAGTGCCTTTTGGGTTGATGAGCTCGATGCAACTCCCTTCTTGAGCCTCTTCAGACCTTTTCTAGCAACTGCTACTTCTTTTCTTTTATCTGCCCGTGATGCCATAATACCTGCCAAACAACAAGAAGAACTTTACAAAGTTATTTCGGAATAACAAGGCTAGCTAATTAGGTGTAAGAGGTGCAAAATGACCCCAAGCTTAATTTTCTAGCATAACCGTGAGAATTTATCAAATAGGATAATCATACTTCCCCCATTATCATGCCAAATCTCATCATCAAATTATCCACCAAATATACACTACAAACCATGTTAATGATTTTTCCTCACACCCTTCTATTATTCTTTTTCTTTTTCTTTCCACAAGGATGCTTCAAGTTAGTCACTCCTTTCACTTTCTCCAACTTTTGATTCATAATTCACATTAACCTAAGTGTGGAAGTAGTCACAAAAATTCAACCAACCATTAACATCACTTTTACTACTTTTCATAATAAATTATCATGAATTTTTCAACAACCCAATATTTTCACAATTCAAGAATCTAATTATTCAAGCAATTTCTCTCTCTACAAAAGTACTTCAATTCACAAATTTTCATGAGATTTCTCTACAACCCATTCATCACCCTCTTCACACCCACAACTTAAAATCACCAAAATTCAACCAAAACAAGAAACCCAAATAAGGATATAGCATTACTATGGAAAAACACATGAGATTTAAGCTATGGAAACCCACATTATGAAGTTCAAGTAATTCGGCCAACAATGGTGATTTGGGGTTTTGCAAATTGGGGAAGAAGGGTAAGGGAGAATTCTTAGAACATTGAATACCAAAAACAGAAGAAAATTACTTACTTGAGTTGAGGAAGTTTGCTTCACCAAGCTTTTTGGAGAAGACAATAATGGGGGAGAGGGGAAGCGGAGTTACGGCTTTAAGAGAGAAGAGAGAGAAAAAAAAAATTTCTTTGGCTGTTTAGAGAGAGAAGATGAATGGGAATTTAAAATAAAGGTATGGGTCATGGATTTTTATTAATTTTAGGGTCCTTGGGTCAAATTTGACCCATGGACCCAAAAAATGTTCGCCCATCTTGCAGCTGGCATGGTACGTCAGCTACCTCGCCACACACTCAGAAAAAAATTCTTGGCGAATTGTCCCTGGTACGACGCGCCACCTATAGCCCCAACTTGAAAAAAATTTCCTTCTTTATGCCTAGCCCCCACGCCAGATATTTTGCCCCAGACTTAACTTTTTTCATCTTCCTTTCTCTGCTCTTTCACCTCAAATGCCATGTTCGTCTCTACAAAATACAAATTGTGTTAGAAGGATGGGTTTCCTCCCACCAAGTGCCTTAGTTATAATCGTGGCACGACATTCACGGGTTTTCTCTCGTGCAGCACCTGATTTAACATCACGGCATGATGTAAGACTTCTCACTCCTTCATCGAGTGAGATGATTAGTACCCTGACTTACTGCAAAGTTAACTCGAAACACATGCTACTCGACAGCCTGCATAGACCCTCCAGGCTCCACCTTTGTGCTCATTTTAAAATTCTTATAGTGAGGTGGAAACCTTGCCGCCCTAAACACATGAAAGACTGCCTCTTGGCCATCCACAGTTATTGACATCTTGCCCGGCTTCACCTTTATAACTTCATTTGTGGTGGTTAAGAATCCTCTTCCCAAAATGATGTAAACAGCTTCGTCCACCTCATATCAAGGATGATGAAGTCCACTGGTAGGATGAATGGTCTCACTTTGATCAATACATCCTCAATGATACCGTTAGGATAAGCGAGGGACCTATCAGTTAATTGCAATGTCACTGTGGTGGGGCGTGGTTCACCTAATCTCAAAGTTCTTAATAATGATACAGGCATCAGATTGATGCTTGCTCCCAAATCACATAGTGCTGAACCAACTTCTATGCTCCCAATGACCATTGGAATAGTGAAGCTCCCGGAATCTTTCAGCTTCTTCAAAATCTAGTTCTGCACCTGGGAACTGCACTCCTCCGTAAGAGCTACAATCTCAAAATCAGTGAGCATTCTTTTGTTTGCCACAATATCTTTCAAATAGCTGCATACTTCTGAACCTCTTGCAATATCTCTACCAATGGTAGATTCACATGTATCTGCTTCAACATATCAAGAAACTTCTTACAGGCTGCGTCTTCTTTCTGCTTTTTGAATCTTTGTGGAAACGGAAGAGGTGGTCTAGCTTCTACCACTTTTTGATATGGGTTACTTGACTCACCAACCTCATTCTTAGACTTCACAACCTATTTTGCCTCGGTTTTGTTATCTCTGGATATCACTTCACCCATCATATCGTATCTGACATTCTCCTTGGGGTTCTTCTCGGTATTGCTTGGAAGTGCCCCTTGCAGTCTGTTTGTCTGCTGAAGGGCTAATTACCCCATTTGCCTTTCCAAATCGTGGATTGACTTATGTATCTCATTAACCACCTGAGTCTGCTGAACCATCCACTGCTTCATAGTCTCCTCTAAAGAACTGTCATGCTGCTGGCCTTGAGGTCTCTGAAAGTTGTTCAGGGGTATCTGAAAGTTTTTATTTCCTCCCCATGAGGGATTTGCTGCATTCCTGTACCTTTTATTGTAACTATTTCCTACAAAACTTCCACCACGACTTTATTGACCCACAAAATAAATAGACTCTGATTTACTGGACAACCTGAATATGTATGGCCTTTTCCACACACATCACATGACGGCGGTGGAGTCTGAACTTGCTGAACCTTATAAACCTAGCTTGCAACTGGTGTGGTCACTAGCTTGCTGATCACATTTACTAACTGGCTAATATCTGCCCTGATTGTCGCTATACCATCAACCTCAAGCTTCCCTAGGACCTTGGATGTGGCAAATTCTATGCCCTTATCTTGATAATCTTGGCTCTCAGCTGACATGAGATTCAATAGAGCCTCTATCTCATCATAGCTTTTGGACAAGATTTGCCCCTATCTTGTAGCATCCAGTAATATCTTAGACTCTATTTTCATCCCTTTTATGAAGTTGTGCCAAATAATCTCTTTTGGATGCATGTGGTGCGTGCAATCTCTCATGTATCCCTTGTATCTTTCCCAAGCCTGAGATAAGGCCTCACCATCTTTCCGCACAAATCTTGAGATCTTTCCTCTTAACTCCTTCGTTCTCCTCGACAAGAAAAACCTATTTATAAACTTGTTGGAAAGAGCCTCCCAAGTAGTAATGGACCCAGCTGGCTCATTCTGAAACCACTCCTTCGCTTCACCAATTAATGATAACGGGAAAAAAGTGAGTCTCACATATTTATCTTACACATTTTGATAGTGAAAGTTCTCACTAAGTTCCACGAACGTCATCAAATGTCTGTGGGAGTCCTCATGCATCTGGCCCTGATATTGATAAGTATTTTGAACCAACCGCACGGTTCCCTCCTTCAACTCAAAATTTTCAGTGATAGCTAGCTTAATGATTGCTTTAGAAGCGTTCTCCAGGTTTGGCTGAGCAAAATTGAGCACTGGAATTTTGCCCTAGTTTCTGCCCTGTGCTTGCTCATGGTTTTTTGCCATAGCTAACTTGCGAAAAGTTCTCTCAATTTCCAGTACAAAGTGAGCCAAGAGTGATCCCTGACTTCTATTAGTTGGCATACACTGAGCACACACCACTTGAAATTTTCAACAACCACAAACAAAATTAAAATGTGGAATAGCGGAATAAAAATTCTAACCTACAAATAATTAATCAATCTTCAAGTCCCCGGCAACAGCACCAAAAACTTGATGTCGCCAAGTGCACGCAAGTGCGTGTGATCATCAAGTAATATAGGACAGTGAAGTCCCGATATCGATCCCTCAGAGACTTGTCAGATTAATTGCTTAAGGTTAACATTTTATTTCACTATTCAAATAAACACGGGTAAAATGGGAAAATGATTTTGGAGATTATTCTACTAACTTGAAACATAAATTAAAATAATGAAAAAAATTGCTTTCAAAAATGTTTGTAATACAAATGATGACGAGAATCTAGGGTCTTGGCACTTTTACTTTCAGGTTAAGGTTTTTAGGACTCGAATACACTAGACTAAAGTATTCTAAGATTACTAGTTGCAAGTTTACGATTCTGTTTCTTACTATACTCATGAATATGCAAGAACTATCTCATGAACCCTAACACCTATATTCCTACGATTGCAGGAGAAACATGAGATGACGATTGAAGATACTTGCAACTAAACAGGGTTAAAAGGTATATCCCTATCCTTGACAATAAAATCAACCCTTGAACTAATTTGAACAAGATAATTGAAACCTATTCTATGCTTTCTTTTAACTGTCTTAGTTCCCTCTCCCAAGTTCAATCAAGAGCCAACCGATAATATTCGCAAGGTGATCAATTTAACGAATAATCAATGAGAATAAGTAAGCATAAACAATCTTGAATGAAGAATTAAAGTCTACCATAAACGAGTATTCAAACTACAACCGTCAACTATGGTCAAAACCCTGGAACAGGAGTTTAACCACTCATGTTCAAGCGGAAAACTAAAGAAATCATCATTCGAATCAAAAGCATAAAGTAAAGAAGGAAAACTAGAAGAAAATGAACTTCTTGTCTCTTCCCCCAATAACTGTGTACAAATTGATCTTTCTGATCGAAGACTCCTAACAAAATGCCCTAGATGATATATTTATAAGCAAGGTATCAAATGGCTCTTTTGTCCTTGAGAAGTTCATATATTAGACTTGAAAATCTGCCCTGGACAGGCCATGGTGTGCCGCACCTCCCATCTCACAAGACTTTGGCTTGAATTTTCTCTGAAGTTTTGCCTCTGGCACGCCGCACCAGCCATTTCACCAAGGTGTTAATCAAAATTCGGCACTTCTAGGACCTGGTGCGCCGCACCTCTCACTACAACAGAGTGTTAGAAAATTTTTCAAGTCCAAAATACCTCTGGCACACCGCGCCACTCATCTTGTTAAGGTGTTGATCAAGATTCTTATAAAGTTCAGGCTTTGTCGCGTCACACCACCCAATTCACCAGCCTGAGTGCAATTTTCTCTGAAGCTTGGTGGTTGGAGTGTCATGCCAGCTATCTCACCAGGCTAATTTTTCTCAAATTCTTCTTTCTTCACACCTTGGCCATTTTTGAGTCCTTTTCCATTGATTACTTGCTAAAATCATCTAAAAATACTTGTTAGATCCTTTAACACACATAATCATAAATGTATGCATTTCATAAGGATAATAATCTCAAAACAAGGTAAAGATAGATAAAAGTATGGCAAATGGGCATAAGAATATGTCTAACATCATAACTTGATTGTAAACTATTATGATTAAAGAACTAAGGTTGTGTCTTTTTTTATGGAATGCAGCGTTCTAGAATTCCTTGCAGATACAAATAATTATGTTGTCTAGATATGCACTTGATCCCTACACCATCACTTAATCTTTTTTAAGAGTTGAACGATTTATCTCAATATGATTTTCTCAAATCTATACGAGTTATTATAGAAGAATGATTGATATATGCCAAGTAAATTCAACTTATTTCTAAGAAAATCTATTAAATGAGGGTCAGCGCCTCAAGTTCTTGCTAATTATTTCTACCAAACCCTAATCTATTTTTTCAAGCAAAAAAAAAGGGTAATATGGCATACGTTAATATTTGCAACCACCAACCAACAATGAAAAAGAAAAATAATCAGATACCTAAAATCTAAAATCTTGCAACAATGAAAACGCTATGAACACTACAGTCATATTAGGTCCACAACCTCAATAGAGGATTTAGATACTCATAATGCAGTAAAAACAGTCAAAATATAATGAGAAATTCACAATTACTTACTCAAGAACAATGAAAAAAATAATCCAAGATTGTTTTGAAACACTCTACAAGAACACTAAACTAGAGAATATTCTATCCTCTATTATTTTTCTTTGCACTATTCTATGAAATCTGAATATGCTTACATGAAAAAATCCTACAAAAAATAGTTATATTGCCCCACGAACTCATAATTCAATCTCATTGGGTTACCATCAATCGTATCCTCTATTATGTTAGGGCTATTACTTTTCATGCTTTATTTTTTCTTGTGGGTCCTCCACCTTGCTTCATGATTATAGTGATTCGAATTGGGAAATGATCGGAAGTCAAAAGATGTCAAATTATCCACCAGTATAACTTACGGACAGTAAAAAAACAAACATATTATCCGTGAATTTCCATTGCTCTACCGTAAATGCCTCCCTTCATAATTCTTGAAATCCACCATGAAATCATTAACGGACCATGAAAGTGATCGACGGTTCGTGAAGTGCTCTGTAGCTTGTCTTCTCTGTGTTTTCCTACTTTAATTTACGGACTATGAATATGGCATACAGTCCATATTTTTCACCGTATTTGAGCAGCTTCCAATTTTGAGCTACTGGAAAGTTGCCCTTTATCTTTCACGCCAAGATTTACTACTCGTACATGTGATTCACATCCTTGATTTGGTCTGTACATTGGTCAACACTTCAAATCTTCAAGTTATGCTTCAAGTCCATTTAATGACAGCAAGTTACGGCTCGTACATTGCCCAAAATTGGGTACTTTTTCTTGTTTTCCTTATTGTGGCCAATTTGACTACAAATACAACACTCTAAAATTAGAAATAGCTAAAATCAAGAAAAAGGACATTGAGAACTTGTGTAAAAGACATTTAATGTGTTGTAATTTCACGACACATCAAAAAAAAGTCTGATCCAGTGGTCTGGTTTGTATCTTCTTTTAAATTTTTCACATGGTGGTCTAAACTATATTTGGATACTAAAATATTTCTAAATACTAATACCTTATTGTAATTTTCAGTATCTATTTTATGGATGATTTGAAAAGATAAATGATTATGTATTTAGTTTCTTGTTATGGAGTGATATTGAAATTTTATTAAGAGCTTTATCTGACTTTAATGAGTTTATAGACGAAATAAATAATGCAAATAATAATTGACAAGAACGGCATGTAAGACTAACCCCACTTCCCCAATTATTTTTAAAATATGTGTTACTTTATGTTTATGTATGTGTGGTTCAAATTACTCAGAAAAATGAATATTGCAATGATAGTCTTGAAGGTTGATAGTAATGTTTTTGATGCGTATAGTAATCCAATTTATTTTGTTGGAAAAATCATGACAACTGAAGTGTAGGCGGTTCGGAAATCAATCCATACTGGAGTGGAACAAGGATGGAAGAAGATAACGATATTATCATATTCATCAACGAGGACTCAAATGATTAATAGGAAAATAGCTCCCTCTTGGAATGTAATTATAGTGTGTAAGAATATTTGGCATCTCAAGACGTTATCTAAATATATAGTTTTTATATATATAAGTAGACGTGATAATACTTGTAGTTGTAGATTAGCTAAGTTAGCTTTATCAGTATTTCAAGAAGTGTCTTGGTTTAGAAACTTCCCAGGTTGGATTGTTGATGAGGCTAATTACTGCTTTGTACAATTGACTTTTGTATAATTAATGGATGTCAGCTCTTTTTGGAAAAAAAGAATAATTACTCATTTTATTTTAATTTATTTTTTTATTTTTTTAGTTCGTTTAAAAAATATATATTTTTTTCGATAGTTTTTAAATTTTAGTTATTCACATGACATGTTTAAGACCGCAGAATTAAGTAATATGTTAATACATTCTATAAATTTTTAATTTAAAATTATAAAATTAAGAACTCTTTTTTATTTTTGAAAAATTCATATTAAAATGATGGGAGTAATTTAAACTTCATTGTACATATTATATCATTTAGTTTGTTGCCACCCAAGAAAACCTCTGTGAAGTGAGTCTGCAAAAAGTGGTGATTAATCAAACGGCAGCGGCAATAGAGGCCGATGCTACCTACTTGGGGGATACAGTCTTGGCCCGGTCAGCATATGGGTTGGATGGTCATAATCACGTGGACTCCTCATTGTTTCTCCACGTGAAGCGCAAGCTCTTCATACCCTGCACCCAATATTTAAATAATTTGACGCATAGTAGTTTTTTTGACATTGCTATTTACTTTTTATCTGCTTTTTAAAAAAAAAATTCATATATATATTCATTTTAGATATGTGGTATATATCTGATGTGAGGCCTGACAAAATCAAACTTTAATTATAGTATTTACAGTTACATATAATGAAGTTCATGTATTTTTATTTAAAGTGAGTTAAAAATGATTGAATTTTAATTATACAAAAATTTAGATAATTTATCTGAAGTTAGACTTTGTCAACAGTAATTTCACACATTATATACAGAGGCGGATCCAGAATTTGAAGATTATGGGTGTCATATTATTTTAAATATAAATTTTATTGATTAAATCGATCAAATATTTAATCTATTTTTTTATTTTGTAAACAGAAACTTAGGGCGACTTCGGTTTGATTGTTCGTCTTTCGATTTATAAAAATAAACAGATCGAATAAATAAATAAAATTATATATACGTGCACTCAACGAGTTTTTATATTCTTAAAAACACTCAATGATGACATAATTATTTATATTTATAAATATTTCACGCTCTATGTAACAGATTAAATATAAAGAGACTGAAAATTTTCACATATAATTTCAGTAAGAAAGACAAAGTCTTATGTTGAGGTATTGACTCACACCAATAGAAAATCTAAAAAGGCCAAAGAAATCAAATAAGCTTTCAGTATAATTTTCATGTCGTCCTTATTGCAACATACATTTTATTTTATAAATTAAAATTTCCAACAATATGTAAATTTTCATAGCCTAAACTACTTTTTTGTATGCATTTTATTCAAATAATTTAGATAACAGAACAAAGAGTAAGAGAAAATTATTATCGAGTTTTCAAAATTTTTACAAAAAGAGAGGACAAAGAATTTGTTGGAAGAAGAAAATTATTACTCCTATCTCAATTTATGTGACATTGTTTCACTAGATTCAAAATTTAAGAAGGAAAGGAAGATATTTGAATTTTATGGTCTAAAATAAACCTTAGACATTTGTGTGGCTATAAAATTTTTCATTAAGAATAAAAAAAAATTTAAAATAAAGTTATTTCTGATAATAGAAAGGAAATATTCATTTTTGGGATATACTAAAAAAGAAAAATGTGTCATATAAATTGAAACAAAGAGAGTAATATCTTATGCTTAAAATAAGAAAAGAGAAAAATAAAATCAGCAAAAATTAAAACGAAAAGCTGTCAGCAAAAATCAAGTTATGAATTTTTACAATTTAGATATCAGATGAATTTTATTACTATAAATAGTGATGTATACCATAAAAATATGACATCCATGGCCCAATGGATAAGGTGTTGTCTCTTGTTCTGGTGATCATGTGTTCGAATTTGGCATTGAAAATTTTTTGCTGCAAAAGAAAACGAAAACTGCAACAACAAATTGTAGCAACTTGGATTTGAACCCGCAACCAAGAGTTATAACACTTGACCATTAACCACTAACACCAAATAATAACTTGATACTATAGGTGGCAAGTCTAATATTTATAAGATATTTTATACATATATACATATATATACAAAATTTCAACCGAAACTTTCGGATGCCATGGAACCCCAACCCTTACACGTAGATCCGCCCCTGATTATATATCTAAAGTTATCTGAAAATATATTCACGTGCAATATTTTTATTAAAAAAACAGGTATAAATTAAATGACAGTATTAAAATTAAGTATTTGGGCCCTTCTCCACATTTTATTAGTAACTTTGATACAATTTCAAGGATAGAATTGGAATAACAAGAATAAATGTAGAAAAGAAGAGAAAAAGAAATAGAAAGGTAGACAAAATTGAAATCAAATACAATCCTTACTAATAAGCAAAGACCTCAATTGAATATATAATTAGCACCAAGTCTATCAAAAAGACCTCAAGGGAATTAAATTTCCAATCAACTCTTCTTTCGAAATTCAAGAGATAATTAAAACTTCAACAAGCTCTCCAATAATCAAAGAGTATTTTAGTTCTTAATATGAATGAAATCTACTTAGGAAAATAAAAATTCTACTATTTATACTAGGATAGTTAAAGGGAGACTCTAACTATTACAATTTTATACCCTTAATAAAATAAGGGATTTGTGTAATTGTTTTTCTTTAGTTGAATTCATGTAAATTCAAGGAATGTCCATTTGCATGTCTAGTTCATCTATTCACTAGCATGGCCACCTTTTACCTCTTTCTTCCTTTCATCCTTTCAAGTTGTCATCCACACGTAGAATCCTCGAGAAGGCTCCCTCATGCACTCAAGTTCATCTCTCTTCATGAATAGACCTTATAATACTTGGAGCTCACGTGTATTACTCCTTGTGAAAGGCCTTGAGGCATCTGGGTTGTATTAAACTTTCTTTTAGTAACACATATTTGAATATTTTAAAATTTTATATCGTTAAATATGAAGCAAAAGAACCATCTTAACACCTTATATGAATAATTGACTGATGAAATTTTTAGTAAATATTAAATATTTACCCGCAAAAAAATTAAAAATATTTATTATAATTAATTAAAAATTAAATATACTTAAATAGACATCAAAAGAATTAAAATTAAAATTTATCAATAAAAAATAATATTATTAACCCTTGTTGGTTATTATGTTTCCAAGTAAATAATCTTTCTCTGTGCTGTCAAAATTTATTTATATGAATTCATTAAAAAAAAAAAATGTTGATTGGGGTTTTGTTCTCTCCCTTCAGAGGTTACTATCTAATCCAAGTGTAAAATATACATATTTCCTTCACTGGTATGTAAGCATAATAACTGATGAATAAAACCAAGCCAAGTTGATATAATTAAAAACATTTATGTTTGTACAAGTAACATTATTTAAGCAACTATTATACCTACTTTGCATTTTTAAATTTTAATTTTTACCTAATGCAATCTGAATTATGTACACTACACTACATATCCAAGAAAATGACAAAAATAGTTCCTTTGAGAATAGATTTAAAATAAATATGTATTTAAGATTTTAATTTTTTAAATTTGTCAAAAATTAACGCTTTTAATATTCGTTAAATGTTTTTCGAACTCTATTTGTTAAATTTGAGAGAAACAATTAAAAGAAAAAATAGCGGTAAGTTATATCTAGAGGTATAATTTTTGTAGTTTTTGATATTTTAAATTTACTAGTCTATTGTACGCGCTTTTTACGTGTTCCTCATATTTATAAGAATAAATTCATAAAAATCACATAAATAATATTTAAAATTTTTGTTTATATAATAATATAAGAATTTAGAAAGAAAATTATGAATTTCAAATTGATAAATAATTATGTTTAAAAGTTCGTTCCAATCTAGTAATTCTTTTCTCAGCTTATTCTAATACTTGTTTCAATGAACAAAAAATCATAGAAATAACGTTTTAATATTATGCATATATTGAATGTTAGATTAATTGATGAAATCTAAAGAAATTATCGAAAATTGTTCCATCAGAAGATCGTATTGCATATTTAAACGAAATAAAATTGTTTGAAAAAAAGTAACAGTAGAAAAGTGACTGTTGCATTCCTGAACTATAGTGTTGTCACTGGATCCAACCTTAATCTTCTTGTTTACTGATACAAAATTATGATTAACACTATTAATGCATATGTTTATGATATAACCGATCTTACCTTTTTGTATATATCTTTTTCACTTTTCGATATAATTATTGAAAAGTATAACATAAATTTTAGTTGTAGTTATAATAATTTATAATTTTATTTTAAAAAAATTATGAGATGAAGAGATTACTTTACCTGAATGGATGAAACTTGTGAATTATGAGCAGATAAAGAATGTCAATTATAAATTACACAAAATTTAAATGACATAATATCAATATAAGACTCAATTAAAGGAGAGATCATAATATCAATATTAGACTCAACTAAAGGAGACAATCTAATTAGAATATGAACAACTTGAGCTGACGCAGATCTACAATATTAAAAAAAAATCATAATATGAAAAAAAGAAGATAGATTAACACGAAAACTTACCAGGTTGGATATTGAATCAAAGTTGTTGATGAATTAAATTATGCAATTATAAATCTATTTATAGAAGTGAAAGAATTTATAAATAAATAAAAATTAAAATATAAAATATAGGAAATTAAGATTATAAAAGAAAAAAAATATTATAAAATAAAAAAAATTGTATTATGCAAAAGGAAAAAAATATAAATAAAAAAATATTTTAAATAAAACTCGTACCAGAAGAAAAAAGAATATTCCAAATTGAAAAAGAAATAAAAAACTTCCGTGGAAGATTTGCTTAGTGTTTTTTTTTTCAAAATCTATTTTTTTAATTTATTAAGGTTTACGCTATAAATAAAATCAAAAAATCTAATATAAGAAAATAGGATTAAAAAAAGTTCATGACTATCAAAAAGAAAAAAAAATTAGTGTAAATTTTTATTCTTTTTAGATTTACGAACAAATAGAGTTTATGTCAAAAATAGAAAACCTAATATGACAAAATAAGGTAATGAAAATAATTTTAAATAATAATCATGTAAAAATAATAAATGATTATTTTATCTATTGCGATGTATTTTAATGAAGGACAAAAAGTTCAATCAACATTTCTAAGGACCTTCACATTTTTAAGAGTCTGATATCAACTAAAAATATTACTTTTTGACATATTTAAGTAGAGGTGGCAAAATCAATACATGAGATCATAATTTGCTCAACTTATTTAAGTTTGGACTGATAATTAACCCGCTCATTTATTAGCTTAGCACATTTTAGTCCAACTCATTTTAGTTCATTAAAGTTTGGACTGATATCTAGCCCAAATTGGTTTATGAGAAATCTTGTCAAAATATTTTCAAAAAGACATATTATTTTATTTAATATATTATAGTTAATCGTAATAAATAAAAGTATTAATTTTATAAGTTATCATAAAATTATAAAAGAATAAATAAAGCAATTAAAACTTAATTAGTTGGGCGGGTTGAATTATGACCCGCATTTAGCCCATTTCAGCCCAACCCATTTTAACCCAAGTAACATTTCGACAGTCAATAACCCATCCTTTTAATAACTCGACCTATTTTAATCCCTATATTCAGCTCAACCCGCTCGTTTAACGCACATATATATTTAAGAAATCAAAACTGTTGAGTACACATTTAAAAAACTATTTCAAAGCTATCCTTAAACATTAGGAGATACTTTTGACATTTTCTTCTATATATCATATCTGTGTTTGCTCCCTACATGATCAAATAATATAAAATAAAACTAAAACACACACACACACACACAATAAAGTTCCACCCATTTTCGCCAAACATTTGCCTAAAATATAGAAATTGTTACTGAAAAAAATTGGTAGGTGAATGAAAATTAACTGACACCACAATCCACATATTAGCTCCTATTCCTATATATATAACTGTCCTTTATTTCTCATATTGTTCCCAAATCTCAGTTACTTTTACATTATAAAAAGGCATTCTCCTACGGTTAGAAGTGTATAATATTTATTCTACTTCGACATATTAATTTTTAGTGAAAAAAAAAAGGGTGAATCTGGGGTTGGAGAACAATTAGTGGATATGGAGGAAGAGAAACCAAGAAAATTGTTTCTTGGCGAGCTGAATCTTGTTCTTATTCTCTCATTTCTTTCATTATCATCATAAGAACAAAACTACGAGGAATTGGAGATCCACGATGACAAAGATCACCAATCACATAATAACCTTGTTTCTAAACTAAATTCCAGAAAATTACGAGGAGGAATGAATCAATACAGGACTACTGTACCAGAAATGCACAGGTTCCACACCAAGATTAAGGATTCCAGGTAAGATTTTTATGAGAACAACTACTTTTTCGTTTTTTTCTTGTTTAATAATGGTGGTGTTTCAGTAAGTTTGTGTGCGTCTCAGTAGTTTCATCGCATACTATCTTTTGGATCAAACTCTGGTCTCCCACAATTTTCGACACTTTCATCAACAATTATGTATCTTGAAATTAGAATTGGCTCCTTTTTAGGTTGTTTTAGAAGTAATCACGAATCTGTCTTTTCCTTCTTTTCATTCAGACACTGCAGAAGAATGTGAAGAATAACATCTTTGGGGCCAAAGCAAACAGAAATAAACTCCTACAAGAGAAAGGTCTTCTCCATTTATGGAAAAGGGGAAGATAGAGAAAACTAAAGATAGGCATTATACATTTCTACCATAATACTTTAATATCTTGTTCCAGCATTTTATAGAGTAATTCATTGCAAAGCAGCCATAGTTAACTTTTGTTTTTTTAAAGGTAGATAAATAAAAAAAAGTTTCATAGTCTCATATAAACCCAAAATGTATTGGCAAATTTAATGATGTTTTTACTCTTCAGTTTGCCAACATAGATCAAAAGCTGTATCTGTCGATGCAAATACAACATTTAATTTCTTTGAAAAAGTAAGTCGAATTTGCGCCTATAACTCCTACTTCTGGGATAAAACACCCTACTAAAAAAGGCTCAATCTCTATTTTCAGAATTCAAACTCAATACCTTTATCCGAGAACATCCACTATAGGGAAAGAAATAAATAGTTTTATTCTCTCCATCTCTCATCTGAGGAGTCATTTTCCAAGAGCATCTTATACAGCGATTTAAACAAACTACAGCCAAAGGAATAAAGGGGTTATATATATATATGTTGGGACCATTTCCCTTTCACTGGTTATTATCCAAGAACATGTAAACAAATGTAGGCAAGAGTATAAAAGGGATTTGCTTCACCCATGGAGTTACCAGCTATACATAGAATAATTCAAATACAATTGGCAGAACCATCTTTTGCATCATTAGAGCACAGTGCGCAACGGAGCTACAAACATAAAGACACATTATAGGAGTATACTTGTAAAATCTTGAATAACTGATCACATAGCCAAAAAATTAGCTGTTGAAAACACATGAATTCTCGTACTCACAGAGGCACTCAAATTATTCAGTACACTATTCTTGATAATTTCCTTATTGACAACACTAGATAAGCAACCAAGCAGATACAGTAGGAAGTGTACTAAACACAGGCTAGAAACAGGACTCTAAATTCTCCGTCTAGACTATGTAACCATTATGTTATTATAACCCTTTGTATCCTTGCCTACAAAATTATCATATGAATGAGAAAAATACTCGAGCTTTCTCTTCATTAGTCAGATATTCTGATCTCAACTCCCAATAGGTCCTTCACTTGCTCATATGCCACGAAAGCAATTGATATTGAAGGAACAACCTGAACATATACAGAACCATTAGAAATATTTTTTTTTAAAGAAAATGATATGATAAGGGAATAAAAAATTGTTATGGAAAAGGAAATAAATCATAATAACTCAGTAGGTCACAGAAAAGAAGACTGTAACAGCCTAGTTGCAGAAACAACCGGAGAAGGTTGCATCCAATACATGTTCACTCCAAACCCTACCTCGCACTGGCAGGGAAGGGTTTCATGCTCAGGCTATCCCTTAATTTTATTTACTTTGGATCAGTATCCAGTGGCAACCAATTATTAAAGAAGAGCATTCTTCTAATGATACTAATTAAGCTGAAACATATCAATATTCCATGTCTATGTGATGCTTCATATTTTCGCTAAGCATGAGAAACACTAAACTTGTTTGCTATCAAACTAAGCAGAAAATAATGGCTTCATAACAGTGATGAAATTTAACGCAAATGAATGATAACCCATCTTTTATAGGCTGAAAATGGCATCAGATATCCTCCAGGAGTATATGTATCAGTGGAATTTAATTTGCCAGTGCAAATAAGTCTTCCACAAAAGAATGTCCGAGCCTGATTTGGCAAGATTATCAAAGCCAAAAAGCTGATAGTTGATGATTCCCCATATTTACACAAGTTAGTATTTGGGAATCCATAATTAACTATTACTCCTTTAATAAAAAATGGGAAAGACATTTTAGTGTAGAAGTGCCTACAATCCACAAGATACGAATGATAAAAGTATGTCCAATCAGAAGGCAGAATTGGTGTCTATCCACAAGATAGGAATGATAAAAGTATGTCCAATCAGAAGCAGCATTGGTGTCTACTCAGAAACAGAAGTTCTTATCTAAGCAAGAAAACATTCAATTGCAACACTGTAGTATAGTAAGTAAGAGTGCTCAACAAGTCCAAGAACTTAAGCAACTAATACCACATACATGGTACTTTGTTCTAAAACAAAAGCAGGAAGGATATAAGGTACTAACCTTCACTGAATTCGGTACTAAACCCTTGTACAAGGCTCTGACACCCTCATACTTTACAGTTTTCCGGAAAGCATCAATCATTCCAGTATATTCAAGGGGAGCCTTGCTCCTCCCATCACCAGTAACAATAGATGCAGCATGACTCCATCCCACCATCTGCATCCTTCGGCGAATGACATCAAGAGGGTAGGCAACTGTTTGTCCAACTGTTCCTGCAGCAGCTCCACATGCCAGCCTTGTAACAACACCAAGCTCAGAATCATCAACAAGACCGAATGGTTTTGTTTTGACCAACCAGTCTTTTAAAGATTCATATACAGCAAAATTAAGCCCGACATATGGGATCTGCAAACACCAAATAAAACAATAAGCATTTACAAGAATGATAAGAACTCCCAACTAGTGTTACATTTACTTCTCTTTTTATTTTATTTATTAGATTATTGGGGGTGGGGGAGTGGCTCTTTCTCTTCTTTTTCCTTTCATCCAACAGCTAGGAAAAATGGAATTGATCTGTAACCTTTTCCATGGAAAAATGGTAAAAATAATTAGCTAATTGACAGTTGGTTAATGCTCTTATCACCTTCCAAAGAGAATGGCACTTTAATTTCTTCCACATGGACAACTTTTCAAATGAAGATATCAACACATTTCAAGAATATGATTATCAAATTATCTTGTATCTTTTTCTTCATAGGAAACTTTGGAAGTGGAGATCCCTATTATATACCATCAAAACTTGTGAGCATGGTCATTAAATGACTATAAGTACCAGATAACCAGTTTCTGTTGATCCAGGGAACGAGGACTTACAACTCCTATGACAGAAGGAGTCCATCCTTTATACAAAGCGCGTGGACCTTCCTCGCGAAGCACGGTTGACAATGCATGAAACATTCCTCTGTATTGATAAGGAGACTTCTCTGTCTGCAAAGCAGAGAAGAGGATTTAGAAAGCACCTTTGCAAAATAATACCCAGGGGAATAAATCAAAACCCATAACATTTATTCAAAAGGATTCACAAAATTACCTGCACAGTGAGTCTTCCTCGCACCATGTCCATTGGGTAAGTTGCAGACATGGCAATTATACCAGCACAAGCACCAGCTCCTAGACGTAATAGTGGAGTGAGCTGAGCGTCCTCTGCAGTAAAGAAAGATGAAAGGGTCAAATAATGCTCTATCTCCATTTTATTGTTAAACCAGAATGTAATAGTTTCACGGATAAAACAACAAGACGAGCAAAATCATGCAAAAGCTTCAACAACTAAATGCAGATACCTCTTAGAAAGAACCTATATCAGATGATAGTTTGTCTAAGAGAGCACAGTGAGTGCAAATGGGTCCAGTAATTTAATGCACATTAAAAGGGGATTGAAATGCCTTAGGGGCTATAATCAGCCAATCCTCCTACTTAGGAAGACATCTCAGTTTTCACATCGAAAATAAAGGTGCAAAATTTTAGAACTCAAAAGTGCCTCTTGTTCCAAGAAACTTCAGCAGCCGGCACAGGCAACATATGAAGAGTAAAGAGGATTGCAGGAGAAACAGTTTAATCTGGGTTTGAAACCTTACTGCAGCAAATGATGTAATAGACAACCCAGGGTCAGGTTCCTATTCTAGGTTAAACAGAGATCTTTGCATATATTAGAACTCCAGACGGATTTCCTTTTTGCCGTACTTAGATATTCGACATGATTTACCATAGGTGTGAACGACAGATAAATAGCATGTGAAGAAAATGCTTCCTCAGAATTACAATCACCTAATGAAATTATGTCTACAAGCAGATCTTAGCTTGTAACTTATCGGTTCAAGTTATCCCACTAGCTTCTGGCCAAACCCTGTATATGTATTCATAAATCCACTAAACATCGATAAATATTTGACTGTGAGCCCAGTTATTATCGTATATTAACTTGAGGTCGCTATAAGAACTCATAAACTTCAAGTCCTGAATCCGCCTTTGGTCTACACCCTTGTGCAAAAGTAAATCTATCAAAAGCTGAAGCACATGAACATATCAGAATATCCTAGAATAGGAATAAGCTCATGACGTTAAGGTGGCACATGGAGAAATAGTTTTTAGAAAAGAGCAACAGAAATCTCTAAGACAAGAGAGGGATACGAGTAGCATTGTTATTTATTTACGTAAAATAAGCTTCACCAGATACAAGCTCAATCAGTATCAATCAGCCACACCTCAAATCCAAACTGATCGGGATTGCCTATATGAATCTACTATATCCATTCAGCTTATCAGACCTATAGTCCAATACTGTTCTTCTAAGAGCCTGTTTGGATAGCTTTTCACTTATGGCTTATAAGTCAAAAGCCATAAGTTAGAATTTTTAACTTATGGCTTTTGACTTATTTTTGTTCCTTTACCTTAAAGATAAGTGCTTAAAAGCACTTTTTAAATTTATCCAAACACTATTAAACTGCTTAAACTTATTTTGGCTTAAAACCACTTAAAATAAGAGGACCGCTCGGCTAGGGCGCGCCAGAGGAGCTGAAAGCCACTTGACTGTAAGGAAAGCCAATCCAAACGGGCTCTAAGGCAATTTAATGTTTCTGTCAAACAAGAGGTCTCTAACTCTCACATATATTCCTACATTGACATAAAAATTTACAACCGAACTGAGCAAGCTCATGGTAAACAGCAGACCTGATGTAAATAAGCTTCGGGAACAATAATGAACCTTTAATTCCAACTTGTTGATATAGCACTATGGATCTTTACTTCCGCTTCGTCATATTCTTAATTAAATTTGCATTGATTCTGCAAGATTGCAAGTCTTTTTAGATGACTTCCCTAAATGCAATTCTACAAACCCCCACCCAACCCCCCCAACCCTTTTAGAAATCTTCAACCTTTATAGTGTACAACATCTATCAAACGGTGCATTTAGAGATCCATTCACAACAGATGACCTTCTAGTTCCTCTCTTATTTTATCCCCAATGAATGATACTTGAAGCCTACTTTAGACGTGGTTGTTTCCAACTTTAGCCAATCTTGTATGACAACACATTCATCTAAACATTTGCAATTTTACAAGAACTCATCTTGTGGATATGTTATGACTTAGAGACCTAACAGTTGCTCCCACATCCAGAAGTTTTTCCACCATTACAACAGAAAGACAACAGCAAACTCAGTGGTAGGTGGTAGGATGTACGCAGACCTTACCTCTACCTTTGTGAGGTAGAGAGGTGGTTTAGATCCTTACTATTTTCGAAGCAGGATTGCAAGAAAAATATGACAGCAAAGTAGCAAGACACAAAGCAAATGAAGCAATGGATAGTACTACACATGGAAGAATAAGAGACTACGACATCTACATACCAAATGTAATCCCACAAGTGGGGTTTGGGGAGGGTAGTGCGTATGTAGACTTTACCCCTACCTCGAGAGGTAGAGAAGTTGTTTTTGATAGAACTCACTCAAGAAAATAATAAGAGTGGAGAAATCAAAGCAAGACACTAAACAAAACATGACAAAGCATTGTGAATAAGAAACAGTAACTATAACAAAATAATACAATACTCAAAGTACAATGAACAATGAATAGTACAAAAAAACCAAAAGGGCAAGAAACTATGAAAATAGAACTACTAGTATGGAAGAATAAGCAAGACAACTCTCAATTACCTACTAACCTTCTACCATAATCCGTGTCCTCCATAATATCTTATCTAAGGTCATGTCCTCGGTAAACTAACGATGTACTATGTCTTATCTAATCACCTCTCTCCAATACTTCTTCAACCTACCTCTACCTCTACCTCTTTTGGAACCATCCATTGCCAACCTCTTAACACCTCTACACCGGGACATCCGCGCATCTTCTCTTCACATGCCCGAACCATCACAGTCTCGACTCTCGCCTCTTGAATCCCGTCTTCTCTGAGGCCACTCCCACCTTATCCTAGATATCTTCATTTCTAATTTTATCTCGCCTAGTATGCCAACCATTCATCTAAGCATCCTCATTTCCGCAACTTTCATCTTCTGAACATAAGAGTTCTTGACTGGCCAACACTTCGCTCCATACACCATAGCCAGTCTATCCATCACTATATAGAACTTGTCTTTAAGTTTGGCACTTTTTTGTTACACAAGACTCTAGATGCAAGCCTCCATTGTATCCACCCTGCTCCAATACATTGAATGATATCCTCATCAATCTCCGTATTGCTCTAGATATAGACCCGAGATACTTCCTCTCTTTTGGATTGTCTGGGTATCAAGTATCACTTCCAGCCAACATTATGTCTTACGCAACTGAACTTACACTCCAAGCATTCTGTCTCGATAAGAGACTACGATGCTGCTAAATAATACTTACTAACAAGGAGAAGCGGAGAGGAGAAAGCTAGTCCCCTACCTCTCCCACATAAAGCATTATAACAGAAACAGAACGGGGAAAAAAGAGCTATGTTTAGAGGGGCATTAACTACGAAGGGAAAGAAGACACTGGTGAGAATACAACAATTCACCCAATTTTAGTCCCACAATTGGCATTATTAGGCTTGGACTTGGCAAAGACCTAAAATGCAACTTATTTTGCACTGAGTGGCTGCCCATAACCCAAACCTGCATCCCTGTGCTTGTCAAATTAAATATTTACCGTCCAAGTAGCAAAGAGAAAGGAAATACACATAAATCAAGTGTCAAATAAAGCTTCCTATTACCAAGAAATGAAGCAAACATTATCAGAAAATGAGTTTAAACTAGGACGGCAAAGGAGAAAGGAACTTCAAAAAAGTATATGGTATATGAAACACAACCAACAACATAACAATGGGTAATAGCAATCAAAAAGACAGTACTATTCCTAAAAGTTCTCGACAGATTAGAAGTGAGGTTTCCTCCCATGACTGGAGTCATCAATGAAATCTTAGTCTCATTACATTGCAAACCATTTAAGAGTGCAAGGATGGAGAAATGAAAACACAGTGATGTCTCCATGACCCATATATAACTTGAAAGGAAGACAGACATACCATTTCCAGTTTGTTGCCGGTACAAATATAATATACCCCTGGTTCAATATCGAGGAAGAAATCAGTAGAGGAAACACAATGCTATAACAGTAACATAAGAAACAAGCTCGAAAAAAATCAGTAGAGGGAACAAAATGTTATAACAGTAACATAAGAAACAAGCTGGAAATTCAACAATCCTTTAGTGACTTGAGACATAACAATAGCAATTTTGAAAAAGTAATTGGTGAGGCCTTTCTCAAGATCTCATCTTCTCCTTCCCTTAACATAGAACATTTTTCCCTATTACACCAAAAAGGCCAGATTCGGTCATTACATCACTTCTCCATATCCACAATGAGGTTAACAAATTTATTCATGTTTGCGTAAGACATGGTTACACCATCATAAATTCTCCAACATTCCTCTCTCAGACGGTTCATTTCCTTCCTTCAATTTTGTATTAGATAAGATATTACTTTATTGATGTTATGGGGTAAGGAAACGCCAGTATACCAAAAGGTAGAGAACCTACATTGAGCTCATTTCCTTTAGGGGCATGAAATCTTCTAGAAGAAGAGATCACAAAGACTATCTTTCTCTTTCTCGTCTTTCTTTTTTTTTTTCTTTTCTTTTCTTTTTCTTTTTGTTCTTTTTCTTGGTTGAGTATGGGGACGGGGTCCCACCTAAAATGTACAATGCCACTAAGCTGAAAAGATGAAGTAAATGGAACAAGACCTATCACCACATGAAAGGTGAGCGTTAAAATATAAACATTGGAAAAGTATTTTGGAAATGAACTGGCCACAAAAAATATTAAATTTGTATTCTATTATTCTCCTACTGCTTATTGTAAAGTCTATGTTTTGATAGAATCATTACTTGGAAGCCTGCTCATAGCTGAAGAACTTGACTGCAGAGTTTGGGATGATCCGTGCACAATTGGTGCCGTTGCCCTTAAACAGTCCTTTGAACCCTTCAGTTCTCCAGATATATTTCAAGCCTTGGATGGTGCCATTGTATTTTATGTTATGTGGATTTTGAACCTGCACATCAAACAACATCATGTTACAAGTAGAGAACAAACAATTATGGAACCTCCATCTAAGCACATAGAAAGTGTTAAAACTCTTGTAGGGATACACATAAAAAAAGAGGGAGGTAGGAAGTTTTAAATCCTAAAACTTTTTTATGAACAGGAAAAGAATACTGAGTTAAGAACTAAAAATAGGGGGTCTAGTGCTCCATCATTCAAGACTAGTATGGCATGCAGGAATAGAGTTTATATTGCTCTCTTTCTGAAGAAATATCCAATGGAGAGAAAACAATCTATGAGATTATATTTAACCTGCAGCAATATCTTCAGCCGTTCCAGTGGAGCCACAGCAGTTCGTGACCTGCAAGAGGGAGAGTAGCAATAAGTATGAAGTCAAGTCAAAGTTTACAAAAATAAAAAGGTTAGTTCAAGCATATCAAAATATTAGTCAGTGTCAACAATGAGGCGAAGCAAGCAGAACCAATATGATTTTGCTCAAGCATATACCGAAAACCTTGGAGATGCATGTCTCCAATAGAGCATATAAAACATGATAGGATTTAGAACTTGGGTCCATCAAATGAGAGTTTGGTTAATGCCACTCAGGTAAAAACAAACCTATATAAGTAAACAAAGAATCTTAAAAACATCTAATATACTGATTTTGAGTCTTTTAGACGAGTTTTTGATTACTTCTTTTATAAGTTCAATCAAGCTGAAAGTTTGACCAGAACATCACTTGAAACAACTGTGTGGTAATTTTTCTGCAAATTGACCCCAAAGACGACAAAACTGGTAATAGCACTTACCCAATCACACAGAAGGAAAATGAGAAATCGTGAAGAACGCATCTTTCCCCTCGTTCGAAGTATCTACTTGTAAAGGAAACAAATTTCATAAACAAAATTTAACATTTCCTTCCAAAGGAGAACAAAGAGAGCAGCAAGTATTCTAGTTTTAACAAAAAATAATACTCGGCATCAATCCCAAGCATATAAAAATAAGGACAACTCCGAAACAAAAATAGCAACTCCAAATCAACCCAGAGGGAACAAAAATAACAAATTTTAATTTCCCCCCTACAATATTCACACATTTTCACGAATGCAGTCTATTGACCAATGAGGTACAACTAGCACAATACATATCGTAACCATCAACAAATAGATCGAATTATTCAAATTTAGAAATAGCTCTCAGCATGGTGAAAAAAAAAAAAGAAAAGCTTAATACTCGGCAAAGCTTTTCGATTATAGTCGTGAGAGAACATATAGAGTCAGTGATGGTATATATAAAACTTACACGCCTCCGGCAACACCTCCGGCAACAAGTGACTTGCAGATACTGAGGACGGCATGGCTTGTAGGCTTAATTTCTTCTCTGGCAAGCTTAGCCTCTTCCGCCAGGTTCACAATTTTCTCCACCGCTGAATCTCTCGCTGCCTTCACATCCTCCGAAGCCATAAAATAAGACTAAAGGGAATACCTAAACCTAACAGCAAATCCTCCGCCGAAAAAAGCCGATACTCACACTTGATAGATCGGAATTAGGAAAACCTTATAGATATCCGCACATTTTACAATGACCGTTTCGATGTTTCAACTCTTCACTATATGAGCTCAGCAGTTGCGGTGGTTGGTGGCAGCGACGGCGAGAAATCGATGGAAAATGCGGGGAGAAATGAAGGTGCGAAAACCTGCTCTTTATACGACGGCGTTTTTTGAAAGTGTGTGGGCTTTGATGAATTAATTAATGGAAAAAATTGGGCTGGCTCCTTTTAGGTGTGCAGTGTGCTGGAGCCGGTAGATATAGGGCGGAACTTGTCATCTGTTACCAACACATAGTTGTAGCACGAAATTGCTTTTAGGCCTCGTCTGTTCGCAATGGAGTTGCGAATTTAAATGGTTAAGACTTTAAATTATTAAATATATTTATTTTTATTAAGATTTAAATATTTATTTTGTTTGAATAAATATTAATTATAAAAGTTTAAAATAAAATTTTAATATCATTAAGAATTATATTTGTCTGAATAGTTTTTACCTCCGACGTCTAAAATTAATGACTATCACCACTAACCGCATATGTCATCACAACCACAACCACCACTATCATCATTACCGTCGTCGACCATCGGCCATCAGAGGCGTAGCTACACTTAGTGATGGCGACCAATCGAATACCTTTCGTTGAAAAATTATATTATGTATATGAAAATTTATAAAAATATATAGATAAAAAAAATGTATATGTATATATTAAATCTTGAACACCCTTAACGAAATTTCTGATTTCTCCACTGCCAACCACCTCTCCCACTATTGTCAACCACCGTTATCATCATCAACCATCACTGTCATCAATCGTTGTCACACATGCCACCTCCATCATTATAGTTATATCCACTGCTACCACCGTTGTCATTGCCGCCGCCACCTCTACCACATATATCTGTCTCTACTATTACTGCGGTCAATCCCTTCTACCAACCACCTCCTCCAATTATACCACCAACACCCTGTCAACCACCACACATTCTTCAGCCACCAGTATCAACATTGCCAACTACTAACACCAACCAACTGCACCATCACAACCACCACTACCAACCGCCACCACACCAACCACCTCCATCATCGCAACTATCATCACCACCATTACTAGTAACTATTACCACTACTATTACTAGTCACTACCACTACCTCTATAAACCATCTCCATCACCACCAGCAAACATAAATATTTTATTTTTTAATTAAATAATAAAATTATTTATTAAATTAATATTTTTTAAGATTTAATTATTTTTTATTTAAATTATATATTTAATTTGTTTACAAATAATTAGAGTATGCGGATTTAGATGTTGAAAAACAAACAATTTTATTCATTCAGTGTTTAGATCTAGAAACAACATCTTAATTATTCAGATGTGCATTCAGATTCATACGTCTTAATCATAATGAAAACAAATAAGGTCTTATTGTCCCTTAAAATATTCAATTTTGAGTTTTTTTTCCGATTTTAAAAATACAAAAATAATTCTAAGTTTTAAAAAATTTGTCAGAAAAAAATTATGTTATTCATCAGATGTAAATTTTAATTTTTATCTATAAAGCAAAATATATAATCAATTAAGCAGATTTTTATCTTAAAATATCCAAAAATTTTACCATAGGCAAAAATTAAAACTTATGTCTAATGCCTCACTTACCTGTTATTTTTATCTATAAGACAGAATCTATGATCAACTTAATAAGTATATTGTCTTAAAATATTATAAATTTTTATTTTATAAATAAAATTAATTTATATCCATAAGATATGTTTAATGAATAATAAGAATTTTACCTAGCAAATTTTTTAAAGCGAAAATTATTTTTAAAAAAATTATCAAGCGGAATTTAAAAAAAATAAAGACCGGCTCTTTGGGGGCCATTTATGAAGTTCGCACCTAGTTGTAGTGAATTGATGTCATTCTTTTACACTTAATTAGAAATTTTAGATTTCAATATTAAATGTTAAAAAAAATATTAGTAAGCATTTTTCTCTTAAATAAGCTCTATTAATTCAAATTTAAATTAATTAAAATTTTATATAATTATTCAACACTGAATAAAAAATATAAAAAAACTTGTCAGTTATTATAGAAAAATTGGCGTTGCTGTAGTGCGTTAGAATGAGTAATGTATTGGACCACCATGGGACCGCCGGAAAAAAGTAGTGATTTCTATTCAACGTAACCCCCTAAAGACCTAAAGGGCCATTATAAAATAAAGTAAGAAAATAATATAGGACGAGGAATAGTTTGGGAATCTATATATTTGCCAATCTATATAATTTAATGAAGGTTTTTAAAAATATTAATTAATTTATTTGTAATATATAAAATTATTATTTATATTTTTTAAAATAATTAAAATTTTAAAATTAATTAAAGTTATAATTATTAAATTTTTTATTTATTTATAAAAAGTAAGAACTCCTAATATTTAATATTTTAAAATTGAGTAAAATTTTAATTTTTTAAATCTTTTGTTATTTGAATTATATTAAAAGTCCTAACATTTTAAGATTTTAAAATCAATTACAATTCTGTTAGCCTATCATTTATTAAACTAATTATCCATCAGAATTTTTCAATTTACGGTATGAAAATATAAATTAAAATATAATTTTATTATGCATTAATACGTTAAATTTTTTTCTTCTTCTTTTTTAAAAAATCTGTATAATCAAAAAATATATATATAGAAACACAATATACTTTAAGTTATTTCAATTAATCGAGTGTTTTCATTATTCGTTCTCTTTAGTTAAATCTACATTATTTCTTCCGATTTAATTTATGTGAAGGTGTTTGACTAGACATATAGATTAAGAGAGAGGAAAAACAAAATTGAGGTGAATCATCTCATAAAGGGTAAAATGAAAAGTTTAGAATTAAGTTATTACTAAATATTTAATGTATGAAGCTTTACAGCAAAATATCATTTACATTTTTGCTCTTTTAAAAATAGACTTCACACTAGATAAAATAATATTTATTTATTATTCTAATATTTAAAGTTTTAAAATTAAATAAAATTTTATGTATTAAATCCTTTCTTATTCGAAGTACATAAAAATATTAATATTTAAAAATTTAAAAGAAATTAAGATTTTATATTTTAAAGAAATATTTATACGTATAAACTGTACTTATAATGCAAATCAATCTTATGTTTAGGACTTTTGATAATACAACTTGAAAAAAATGCAGCCCAGTGCACAAGCATCCCACATTAACTATAGAGAAGGATCACACCCCAAGGAGTGTGATATAAACAATCTATCCTAATGGAAGCATTAGTGATTGTTTTCACTAATTTTGATGAGTCCTTCTTAGTTTCGACGATCAATTACAAATAAATAAATGTGTTTGTCATAAGATATCAATTTATTAGTGCCAAAATAAGTCAGTAATAACTCACAATATAATTTCGCAAGTGTTAATTGCTTAAACGAGTAACTTATACTATATGTTCTATTCTGCTATATATCTTTGTATTACAATGCATTTTCGTAATGCTTATATTAAATGTTAATCTGTTAAAAGTGTAGTGATATAATTTTTGTAATAATTAACATGAAATATACATATAATACACATATTTAAGTGCTCATGTAAAAGATAATGATATTTTTATTTTTCAATCAAATAATATTTCTATTATTTTTTATTCCTTAAAACAAAGATTAGAAAATTAAAGAAAAAACTATCAAATTGGCTTAAACATAATCATTTATCAATTTGAAATTTATAATTTTTTTCTAAATTCTAATATTTTTACATAAACATATACTTTAGATATTATTTATGCTATTTTAAATATGTATTCTTATTAATATAAGAGGCATACGCAAAATGCGTATGCTAAAGTTTAATTTAAATTAATAATCTTAAAGAAACTTATAATTGAAATATTGTTCAGTAAATTATTAGAGATTCGAAAACATGAAACAAATAATATTCACATAATTTAAATATTAATAGAAATTGTTTACTGCCATGGAAGAATGCGACTCTATTTATTGTACTCCATCTGATTCAAAATAAGTGGTGTTTTTAGCTTGGGCATACCTCTTAAGAAAACTACTCATTTTAGAAAGTAAAATATACTTTTACCCACTCATCATTAATAAATATCTTGAAAAAGATGTAACTCTTAATGGTCTGTTTGGAAAGCCAATGTGTAATTAAAATTGATGTAATTACTAGGATAATAATTACACAGTATAGTAATTATGATGACCTGTTTGTTTTTCATGATGTAATTACAGTGTAATTACAAGCGTACTGTTTGATTGCACAAGTGTAATTACGTAGTTAAATTAATCTTTAAAAATAAAAATTAATTATCAAAAGTTAATATTGGACAAATATATGTCTTTATAAATGATATTCAATTAGGTAGTTAAGATACTATTGTTTCTAAGAAATATATTAATTAATAAATACATATTTTTAAATAATATGATAAAAAATAATAGATACAAAATTTTAAATTAAAATATTTTAATTTAATTAATTATAAAACTAAAATTCATATTTTTTAAGAGCATTATAGAATAAGTGTTTGAAAAAAAATTAATATTATAGATATAATATCATAAAATTATTCAAATATTTGGCAAAAGATAATCTATCAATTCTAACTAAAAAATGAATGGCATGCAATGTAAAATAACAAGTCAATAATATTAAAACAAACAAACTACAGCCGAAAATATAATATAAATTTAGTTTTTTTAAAAAAAGTAAACATAATACTTTTGTGTCAAATTTCAGCATAACTTAAAATAAGTTCCAATATAACTAAGTAGATATAATTAAAAAAAAATAAGTCTATAACATATTTAAATAATGAAATTCTACGTTAATTCAAAAATTAGAATATAATATATTTTTTAATAAAAAAATAAGAAATAAAATATACAAACAATGACATAGAATCACAAGAAATAAAGGTTAGGAAATGAGAAGAAAGAAAATAAAATATAAATAATATAAAATAAAAAATATTTTATTAAAAATAAACTAGAAATTAAAATGAAGAAATAAAGAAAACAAATTAAAATAAAAATAAAAATGAATAAATTAAAAAGTAACCTTGTAATTACACCATGTAATTAGCTGCAATTCTCACCTCCCCCCTAGGAATTGAAGAGTGTAATTACACACTCCCAATTACACACAATTCCCTGCTGACCATGCAATTATCTGGCCAAACAAACATGTCAAACTGTGTAATTACACTCAAATTCTATTACCAAATGACTTTTCAAACAGGCTCTTAGTATTTTCTTGGTTATGTACTTATGTAAAACTCTCTCCATTTAAATAAGGGTAAAATTGGAAGAATATTATTAATATCTTCTTAAATATGTAAAATACCACTTATTTTGAAATAAAATTAAAATGCTAAAACACCACTTATTTTGAAATAGAGGGAGTATTATTACATATGTAATTTAAATGCTGACTAGAGAAAAAAAAATAGAGAGATTATAGAGAAGAGAGAGAGGATTGGTCATGGTGGTTGTCATGGAGATAGAAGAAGAAGAAGAAGAGATGATAACACTTGGCAATTTATCAAATGATATAGTGAAATCAATTTTCTCTAGAATTTTCCTTGAAATCTCTTGTCCGATTGAATGTTGTCTCCGAAACATGACGAAATTCAATTAACAACATCTGCCATTGTCACCCTCCCACAACTTCTACTGGTCTCGTCCTCTTTCTCAAGCACAAAATTTGTCAAGAATCAATCTTTATGAAGCTACACAACCAAACTCAGATTTGATTTGATTTTTGAAACCTCTTGAATCGTGTATAAAGTGGGTTGAAGATGGTGTCACGATCCGAGCATACATCCCGAACGCGACATGGGACCTAAAACCACGAATAACTTCAAACTAACGCACGGTAAATGCATAACATAGGCATAAGCATATACTAAGCAGAAACAAGCATAAGAGATAGTATAAGCAGAAGTCTAAGATGTCATAAAACGTATAATCAGGGTCTACAAGTCATAACTGATGAATATCTACATATCATAGTCTGAAAGCCTCTAAACATGAGATGAGTTGATGGGAAAACCCCCCAACTAGCTCTACTAAGTCTGAGAATTGGAATGATACAAAAAGAAATGAATCAAAGCTAATGCCCTTGGATGATGAGGACTCACCAACAATGAGTTGAATTTGAGCCAGATAGAATCTAGCGGCGAACTGAGATGATCCCCAAAGCCTATATCATGAGATGATATAGCACAAAAGTATGCGATCAATATTTTGAATGTACTGAGTATGAAGGATAAGTAAAACATGATGCTAAAAAGTCATGATCATGATAGTCATAAAACATAAGCTTTTCATCATAATCTGAAGTATATCCCAAGGTTTTGGAAACAAAACTATAAGGCTCATCATATTTGAAATCATAAGTAAATCTCATAAACTAATCCATGGGTCAAAATACTATAAGTCATAACATCATAAGACATGAACATGAAGAATCGTGAAAACATGAGGAATAGGGGGAGATTTTTATAGCCGACATACTCCAAGTAAGCATACATGGAGCCCAACTTGTAACCCTAGCTAGGAAGTGTGTTCATACTTTGCCAAAGTAAGAACCATGAAGGAATGATATCACTCATGAGCCCCTTAGGATAAGGGAGAAACTCTCTTGCGAGGACCCCTTCATACTTACGGTGGCACGTAGTTTATAAGACTTGGGTCCGCTGGAACCCCATTCTACTCGGTGTTAAATACTACTCTTAAAATATACATAGTGCTCATAATCATACTTGAAACATGGGTTTTGCATGTGCTAGTTTAAATTAACATGATAGATTCATAAATTGCTTGACATATATGAACTAGCCATGAAAACAATGCTGAAAATATAGTCATGATACATAAACTTGAGATCCATGAAATTCATATATAATTGAGTAAATCATCATAAGTTGAAAATAAAGTTCATGAGAGTTTTTCATAGAAGTCAAGTAATTATAATCATAAAACATAAATAAAATCATGATAGAATCAATTTCATAAGAGATCATGGAGTTTTTCATCAAAAAGAGCCTAACCCTAGAAATTCATGAAAAAATCATAATTGGAGACTTGAAGGAATTAAAAGTATATTCGGTATGAGAGTGAAAGAAATCCCCATTCATGACCCCACACACCTGGCTTGAAGAGTTCTTGACACTAGCTTGAGACCCAAGAAGAATCGAGAAGAAGAAGAACCCTAGTTGCTTGAGAGTCTTAAGAGTTTGATCTTCAAGAACCCTAGTTGCTTCAGAGTCTTCAGAGTTTGATCTTCAATGATGGTGTTTTGAGAGGAATGAGAGTTTAGGATAAGTAAAACCCTCTAATACACCCTTTAAGAAACCTAAAACAATCTAGTTTAGGAGTTAAAACCATAGAAAGTTATAAAAATACTCTTGAAATTTTGCACTTAAAAACTCTTACCAGTGACCACGGCTCACACCACGAGTTGTTGGTTGTCACCACAACTCGTGGTGACCATCCGTCACAAGATGGCCCTGAGGCCACAACTCCCTAATCTTCATAAAATGATTCCCCTATCATGACTCGTCCTATCTTACCACGAGTCATCTTTTGACTCGTGGTCAGTAGATCCATCTTTCACATTCTCCGAAGATTATCCCACGACTGCATACCATGAACCCTTACTTGTCACCACGACTCGTTACTTGAGTCATTATATTTGAAACATGAAAACTCGGTCTGCCTACCACAAGCTTGACCACGACTTGTGGTACCACTTAATTACGACCCATCCGATTGTTATAGCACCCTAACGACCTAAACATTGAAAAATTTAAATTTTTGTAAGTCTAGGTTACGCCCTCAAATTAAAGGATTATGTGACGGATAAATTTTTAATGGGCTAAGTTGAAATCAAGTGGGCTCAGTCGCTAGGCCGCCATAACGGGCCAGTATTGCGGTAACAAGACCGCTGCAGCCGAAGATCCCTTATTGTAGCGGGCGATGCAGAACAAAACTCCACAATTTGGTCCAGGTTTGAATTTAAAACCTATGTTTATAAAGGTTAGGGAATAAAAACGTCTACAAACAAAATTTAAGATTTTAGCAAGGGAAAGATATAATGAGGCTAGAGAAGGCAAGGATTCCATCATCCTCCCCGATAATTCCCCGCAAAAACTTAGAGCTCGAGGCAAGCGCAGCTGTGGACTCCTTCATGATAGCTTGGCGCTTAGATAGGCTATGGCTTACCTCTGTGTTAGACTTTGATTAGTAAATTATATATGTGGGACGGTTGATGTGCCATTGATGAGTACAAAGGGAAGTTACCATGTTAATAACCACTAGTTAAAATATAGTTCATAGAAAAATATGAGAGAGGAGTAATTAGGAAGGGATAAGAAAGAGGTGGTAAAGTTACCATAATATACAACTATATAGGTGAAAAGAGTCTTGGGTTTAGACCGTTGGATTTCTATTGTAGTTGGAAAATCATAAGAGCTACTTTCAAGATATGCCTGAATAAAGGACCAAATTATGGTCATGGGGACTAGGTGTTCGTATAGTCCATGCTTTCGTATGAGTTAGTGAGCTAATAGGTCACTTTTGATTTTTTTATGTGTTATGATTGTTATGGTTTCATGTTCAACCAATTATCGTTTTCTAAGGGAGAAGAGTAATTTGACAATAGAGATTGGTTAAATAAGCATATGTGTAGTAGGTGAACTAATTGCGAAGAAACAATATCAGAGAGATCTAAGTGGAGAGTTGGATCAGAGTACTGCTTGAGCAGTACCGCTACAACGACACTGTAATCGCCGCAGCGAGATCGTTGCTGTGATAATGATGCCATTACAACGAGACCTAATCTAGTGAGCGAGCTAGCTTACACCACATTTGGGATAATTTTGGACATTGGGTAATGCAATGAATGATTGATTTGTGAAATGTTTTGGGACTATCATTTTGTGGTAGACTATATTGATTTATTTCTCATTTTTAATGTAATTTCGTAAAGTGAGATGAACTGTGATTTACTTATCCTTGAAACTCTGGGTGCAATACATGGTAATTAAGTGAGAAAATGAGGAGACATGTTAAAATAGAAGGGTGAGTCAGCCTTATGTTGATATGAGGGACTCGTGTCCAAGGTGAGTATCTGGACAAGCGGGTTAGTACGATTAAAATTGTGCGTGAATATTCAGATATGAGTGGCTTGTGCTCGAGATGAGCATCCAAGCGAGTAGTATGGATGAGTACACAGACAGATATGACTAAATGCGCATACAGTTAGGTGTATGGATATGGGTACATAAATAGGTATGATGAGAGATTCATATGGCTGGGTGCATAGAATTCCCTCCAGTTCATGACTGAAAGAGTAGAAATAAGACCCTCTGGCATGTATGTATAGTGATGGGATAAAGGCGTGTGCCCGATATATCACCGATGGTATGATTGTAAGACAAAGTTCAAAATAGGTGTGCATACAAGTCATAGATAATAGATATATAGATGTGGTATATGATATATTAATATGATTCGGGCATGATGCGAGGGATACAATGATGAGATGATACATAATGTTATGATTCAGGCATGGTATTGCATGATGTAGTCGTGCTACTGGATTGTACCATGTGGTATTGTGGAGGTGCAGGTATACGCCTATACCCTTATTTTTTGAGGACATAACTTCAGTTTTATAGATTGATGCTTTCCTTGTTAAATACTTGAATTAGTTATTTGATGTCATGATTGAATGTAGTTATCATGAGTTGTGAGGGAATGCTCGATAGGATAAAGTATAAAATAGATTAGCTGAGCTACTGTGGGTTAACAATATGGGTATAGGGTAATAACTCTAAGGAATGTATAAAGGAGTTGTAAAAAGAACATGACTGAATTAGCAAGGGTAGACACTAATTATGATATAGCCGGTACGGGTAAATTTCTTGAGGAGCGGCAAGGGAGCGGGAATTGACTAAAAAGGGGCTAGTAAGTGTTGTTCAGATGATAAGTGAAACTTAGATGATTGGTACGAACTAAATTGTAGAAACTGGTGTAGGAATGAATTAGGTGTATTCCTAGGGGTTAAATTGTGTATTGAAACATAAGGAAGGCCAATGAGATAGGACTACTGGCTAAATAGGTCATCGCTACAGCAAATAAGTTCCGCTGCCACAAGACTACTGTAGTGAATATGTGTCCACTACAGCGCGATGGGTAACAGAATAGAGGCACGTGAATGATGACTAAGGTCTTGAGAGAAATGGATGTGGTGATTTTTTGAATTTTATGAATTGATGAAATTGATTGATGAACTTGGTAGGATCTAATTATAATGTCGGAATTGTTGCTATATTTGGTAATCTATTGCACTCTAACTATATACTATTGTGTGAACTAATCTTAGTCGATCGGTGATGCCTACTGGTAGGTGCGGTATACTTATACTACATTGCTACACCTTTTTAGGTGTAGGTTGTGGCAGGTTAAAGTTTCATGATTGATGTGGAGTACTTAGCATCAGCTTTCGCATTCTCTCTGCAGACGAAGCTGTTCATTTTATTTGTTGGTATTCTATTTAGAGCTCGTGTACTTGTCCAGAATAGATCTTGGGGGAGTCAAGGCTTTGGGAAACATTTTTATGGTTATTTTTATGAAAAGATTGATTTGTGCAAGTTAATAAGGATGGTAAATAACTTATTTTTGTGGTTTGAAAAAAGGGGTGCTCCTATCGAGTGAGAGTTGATGTAGATGCCTGCAGACTCGGCCATTTGGATCATGTCAAGTTGGTATCAGAGCGTCTAGGTTACCGGCCTCACAAGTATAAGAGTAATGTCGAGTAGACTCCTGCGGATTGGTGTGTAAATGTCCACATCTAATATTTGGGAAGCTATGAGACATCTAGGGATTTTCATTTTATTCTTTCCCATCGTGCCTTCCGAGTGTATTGATCTCCTGGGTTGAGTTCAATTGGTATCTGAAGGATTTGTTATCTCAACGGTCTCAATTGGTATCTATATATTCCAATTGGTATCTGAAGATATTGTCATGTTGATGAGTGAATTACTGATGTAAATTATAGTTGACTTGAGATACACTGGTGGGTGGAATTGATTTAAGTGTTCTGCTTAGCGAGTTTCGCTGCAGCGGACTCGCTATAGCGAGGAAGGAACTACCGTGGCGGGTTCACTGCAGCATAAGGGAGATTGCTGCAGCGAACTTCTGCCAGGTAGAATTCTAGAAGTCCCCTATTCTAAGATATACAACGGTAATAGTCTATGACACCAGCCAAAACGCGAATGCAGACAAACAACGACTAATATAATAGAAAGGGGCTAAGTACGACCATTTTCTTATGATGCCAAAATGGGCACCCATACAACTAGTAGGGATTAGAGATAAAAACAAGAAATGAAAAGTCAAATTGTCTTACAAGGGGCCACTCAAATCAAATCAACAAAGCAAGGGAGTAGGGGAGGGGGGAACACTGTGGCCGGGGCTAAATGGAGGCCTCGTCGCTACCATCGCTGGGATCACCATCCACCTCATCCCCAAGCTGGCTGAGGAAGGAGAACTTGGCCAGATCCTCTTTGGGGTGTGGGGGATCTGGGGGAGAGGGTCTTCAGGATCTTCTTGATCCCCTTCCACACGTGGATGATTAGCTTGTCCCAAGAGCGCCGCCTCCTTGTCTCTCTCCAAATCCTCTTGGAGCTCCACATGGGCATGAGCTAAGGCGGCAATCACCCCCTGCATTCCATTTGGGTTTGCAGCATCCGTACTGGATGGAGGTCTGGACAACCCTCCCAGTAGTTCCCGCATGGCGGTCATCTCTGTCTCGATCCACTCAAAGGGACCTATCGACTTGGAAGTGCTAGCCCCGCTATCTCCGCCACCGAAAGTAGTCTTCCCTTTCTTTCCGTCCCTTCCTGATTCCCTCTTCACCCTTAGGGGATCGAAGGGCACGTCACAAGCCACATAGACATCCCCGTTCTCCTTGTGCACCTTGGCCCGCTTACAAAGTAGAGTAATGAGAGAAGGGAAAGGCAGGCAAGTGATCGGCTTAGTTGCAAAATACCTCCACTCCTCCATAATCTGTAGCTCCATATTCACCTACACCCCGCTTAGAATACAGGCCACCACTAATGCGTGAGCATAAGTCAAGTTAGTGACGCTGCTGGAAAGACGGATCCTCCGGGACAACAAATTCAGCCACCTCCTAGCCTCCACTATAAAGTGAGTGCCTTGAATGCCCGTCCAGGTAATGCCCCAATTAGTTGAGGCCTTGTGCTCCTCCACCACCTGGGTGTCCACCATCCACTGTCAATTTTCATCTACATCCTGAGCCCTCAACTCATCCTCCAGAGGGTTTGGTAGACCCAAAGCCTCATTTATAGCAGCTGGAGTCAATTGAATCTGCTTCCCCCTGACATAAGCCACTTGCTCAAAGCGGTTCCAGACCATAGTAGGGAGGTTAGCATAGAACTCTCTCAGCCACGTCTCGTTAGCCTTACAAGGCTCCTTCACTAGCTGACCCCACCATAACTCCTGGAAGCGAGCATAAAACTCTGGAACCTTCTCCGCCACATCTTGCATGACAAAACCCCGCTCATGTAATAGGCCCTTGACTTCCTGCTCGTTGTGCCAAAACTAGCACTGGTCATTCACAAATCTAATGTACTCGAAAGTATGGCTGCTGCCGCTACGCAAAGTCATTTTGATGAAACCTATAGAAAGAAAAAGAAGTATTAGGAAGTGACCTGAACAATAAGAGAAGGAAAAAGATGGGTGTAGAAAAATAGAAAATAGGGAATGGCCCACTATCTTAGCGGACAGCTTCAGCGGCTAAGTGACCGCTGCAGCGAGCCTACAATAGCGGAAAGGACCGCTATGATGGTTCCGCTACAGCAGTCAAGACCCACTGCAGCGGACATCGTCTTCCCCAGTAGACATTAAACTCCAACAATGAAGGTTAAAATTTCAACCTCTGTTTTTCTCCAATTTAAGTATCGATCGGGTAAGGGGAAAACTTTCCCATGCCCTACCAACCATATCTCACCCCGATAGGGTATGGATTCAAGCACGAAGGGCTCGAGGAAGTTGAACCATCTCCCTAACTGAAACCACACCATTACGCAAGCCAAAACTACATAAAAACATCCATAAACACGTAGAGAATGATATAGAATACTTGAGAACGTAAATGCAAGCAACATACTAGTAAAACTAGCCTATGGGTTCAAGAAGAAAACCCACCCTTATCATCCCCTTAACTACCCAAAATCTGATAAAATAGGAATGTTATCGCAGACATTCAATAGCAAATGAAGAAAGGAAGTAACGAGAAAGAGGATTACCTGAGAAAATAAGCAAAAGCCGCCGAGGAGTTGAGAGGATTTGCCAAGAAGTTTGAGTGCAATGATGGAAAATGAGCTAGAAACTGCCAATTCTGGCCTTTAAAACTGATTTTACCTTCTGGTGCAGCGAATGAATTTCCGCTGCGGCGGAACTGCTGTAGGAGAATATGACTCGCTGCAGCGGATGACTTAAAATAGTAACATTTCAAATTCCCTTGTGGGCCGCCCCACATTTTAAATCTTTGCTAAAGGAAGTCTTATGGAAATCGGTGATGCCTAGGGGCGCATAGGATACGATAAAATTCCATAAGTCACGAAAGAGAAATTTGGAAGACTTGGGGGCAGTCGGATCGAGCCAACATGAAGCTAGAAAGTAAGGGCGGCAAAACACAGAGATTTCTTCCAATAAAACTACTAGGGAAGTGGGATGAATAAAAATACACCATGCGATATGTGATAGGACCTCGAAAACAAGGGTCTAGGGGGGAAGAATAGTACAAAGATCCATGAATGATATCGATGAGACCACGGTGTCGACTGAAAGCATTGGAATGATGACCTGGTGTTAGGGTCAACATAGGGTAATTTAAAACCCTAGTCCATATCATAGGGCTATTTAGGGATGAACAAATATTTAATTGGTATCTGATATAACAACCCGTTTGATTGTTATAGCACCCTGACGACCTAAACATGGGAAAATTTAAATTTTTGAGAGTCTGGGTTACATCCTTAGATTAAAGAATTATGTGATGGACAAATTTCTAATGGGATTAGTTGAAATCAATTGGGTCCACTAGATGGGCCACCATAGTAGGTTGGTATCACGGTAACGGGACCGCTGCAGTGGAAGATCCCTGGCTGCAGTGGGCGATGTAGACAAGAACTCCACAGTTTGGTCCAGGTTTGGATTTAAATCTTGTTTTTATAAGGGTTAGGGAATAAAAACACCCAAATACAAAAAATTAGATGTTAGAAAAGTAAAGAAAATAAGGAGGCTAGAAAAGGCATGCATCTATCATACTCCCCGATAATTCCCTGCAAGAACTCAAAACTCAAGGAAAGCGCAGCTATGGACTTCTTGACGATAGCTTGGCGGCCAGGTAGGCTATGACTTACCTCTGTGTTGGACTTTGATTAGTAAATCATATATGTGGGTATGATTGATTTACCATTGATGAGTACAAAAGGAAGTAAACGTGTTAATCACTGCTAGTTAGAGTATAGTTCATAGGAAATACGAGAGGGGAGTAATCAGAAAGAGACAAGAAAGAGGTGGTAAAGTTACCATAATATGCAACTACGTGGGTGCAAAGAATGTTGGGTCTAGACCATTGTATTTCTGTCTTAGTTGAAAAATCGTAAGGGCTACTTTTAAGGTATGCCTGAATAAGGGACCGAATTATGGTCATAGGGACTAGGTGTTTGTATAGTCCATGCGTTTGTATGAGTTAGTGAGCTAATAGGTCACTTTTGATTTTCTTATGTATTATGATTGTTATGGTTTCATGTTCATTCGATTATTGTTTCCTAAGGGAGAAGAGTAATTTGACAATAGAGATTGGTTAATAGGCATATTTGTAGTAGGTGAACTAATTGAGAAGAAACATTATCAGAGAGATCTAAGTGGAGATATGAGATGGAGTACTGCCTGAGCAGTACCGCTGTAACGGCACTATAACCATTGCAGTGGGATCGCTGCCATGATGGTAGTGAGCAGGCCAATTTACACCCCATTTCAGATAATTCTAGGCATAGGGTAATGCAATGAATGATTGATTTGTGAAATGTTTTGGGACTATCATTTTGTGGTAGACTGTATCGAGTTATTTCTCATTTTTTAATGTAATTTCATAAAGTGAGTTTAACTATGATTTACTGATCCCTACAACTCTGGGTGCAATTCGTGGTAATCAAGTGAGAAAATGAGGAAACATGTTGAAATAAAAGGATGAGTCATCCCTATGTTGAGATGAGACGTTCATGCCTGAGGTGAGTATCCGGACGAGCGAGTTAGTATGATCAAAATTGTGCGTGAATATTTGAATATGAGTGGCTCTTGCCCAAAGTGAGCATTCGAGCGAGCAATATAGATGAATACATAGACAGGTATGACTAAATGCGCATACAACTGGGTGTACGGATATGGGTACGCAGACAGGTATGATGAGAAATTTATATGGCTGGGTGTACAGTGCATGCATCTCTAGAGTGCCCTGCAGGTCATGAGTGGAATGGCAGAAATAAGACCCTCTGTCATATGTGTACAGTGATGTGACGGAGGAGTGTGTCCGGCATATCACTGATGGTATTATTGTGGGACAAAGTTCAGAATAGGTGTACATACAAGTGACAGATAACATATATGTAGATGTGATACATGATATACCGATATGATTCGAACATGATGTGAGGGATACAGTGATGAGATGATACATTATGTTATGATTTGGGTATGGTATTGCATGATGCAGTCATGGTACTGGATCATACCGTGTGGTATTATATAGGCGCAGGTATATGCTTGTACCCTTATTTTTTTGAGGACATAACTTTAGTGGTATAGATTGATGCTTCCCTTGTTGAATGCTTGAGTTAGTTATTTGATGTCATGATTGAATGTTTGTTTAATATGGTTTCCATGAGTTTTGAGGGAATGCTCTAAGGGTAAAGTCTAAAATATATTAGCTGAGCTACTGTGGGTTAACAATATGGGTATAGGGTAATTCCGCTAAGGAATATAGAAAGGGAGTTGTAAAAAGAAACGTGATTGAATTGGCAAAGGTAGACACTAATTATGATATAGCCAGTATGGGTAAGTTATCAAGGAGCAGCCAAGGGAGCGACAATTATCTGAAAAGGGACTAGTAAGTGTTATTGAGTTGATAACTGAAACTTAGATGATCGATATGGACTAAATTGTAGAAACTGGTGTAGGAATGAATTAGGCATATTCCTTGGGGTTAAATTGTGTATTGAAACATGAGGAAGGCCAGTGAAATAGGACTATTTCCTAAATAGGTCATCACTACAGCGAACAAGTTCCGCTGTCGCGAGACCGCTGTAGCGAGTATGTGTCCGCTGCACTGGGATGGGCTAACAGAATAAAGGCACGTGAACGATGACTAAGGTTTTGAGGGAAATGGATGTGGTGATTGTTTTTGATGAAATTGATTGATGAACTTCGTAGGATCTACTTATAATGTCGAAATTATTGCTATGATTAGGTAATTGATTGCATGCTAACTATATACTATTGCGTGAACTAATCTTACGCATCGATGATGCCTATCGGTACATGTTGTGTACTAAATTACCTTGCCACGACTAGTTATAACCTGGCGGGTCGTCAAGTGGGTCGTTGGGTCTGGCAGGGTCAGTTTTCCAATCTCTTTTTAAGGATGTTTTCGTAATATTAAGTTTCTAACTCCTAAACTATGTTATTTTCAGCCTCCTAAAGGGTGTATTAAGGGTTTGATTCATCGTAATCCCCCATTCTACTCTTAACACTTTCATTATAAGATCAAATCTCTCAAGAGAAGCTAGGTTTCTTAAGTCTTCCTCAATTTTCTTTGGGTCTCCAATCTAGTTAAAGATTCTCCAAGCCCAGGTATGTAGGGCCATGAATGGGGGATTTCTTCCACTCTCATTGTCATGCCCCGCCTTGGGGGGTATGACTGGCACCTGGTGCCCTACTGGGACCTGAGCTGCTAGACTACTGAGCCTAAGCACTTCTGGTGCCTGTATGGCTCTCATTCTGGATTCAAGAAAACAACGGGCTATATAACGACTGTAAATGCAGCCTCTGGCCGACTAGGCCTATAGCCACCTGTAAACAAACAACAGCTAACCAGAACAATAGTAGTATGAAGGAATCTATGCGGGACAACAAGACCTCCATGCTGTCTAGTTATCTCTAAATAAAGGAAGCAGGTGCTAAACCTCTACGTGACCAATAAGGTCACCACTACCAACTGAATAAAGCCCCACACACGGCCTCACACGATTGGTATAACTAACCACAAGGAATACACAATCTGCAAGCCTCTAAGAATACTGATAATGTGGTCGGGATAGGGCCCCGGCCTACCCATACTATACAACAAAAGAAAAGGGATAAACCTCTAGCTATCTAGCTCCGGATGACTGGAGTTGATGACTCTGTGTGCTGGCTGAAATCACGAGGGGTCGGCTCTTCGTCTATGAGTACCTGCAGGCAAGTAATGCAGCGCCCCAAACGGGCGTCAGTACCACTGGTACTAAGTATGTAAAGCAACAACTGGAAAATAACTGAAGACAAGCAATATAACTTAATAGAACTGAAGTAGAAGGAAATAGACTGTAACTGACTGAAAGTATGAGTTCAAGACTGTCCGTAACTATACTGAAAGGAGTAGGAGTCATACCTGGAAATGTAGCATTCTACTGTCGATCTATTCATATCTAGCGTAACATGGCAGAATATAACATAACATAACATAGCATAGCACACATAAACCTTACCCGGCCCCCATAAGCCGGGAGGTACAACCAACACGCAATCTATACCCCTACCCCGGTCATCCCATCTCCCATAGTAACTATAAGCATCCTGCCGGTCCCCTAGGTATGCACTTGGGCCCGCTGAGCCCCTGACTATAACTGTACCTGAGTCTGGAGGACTCCTGAATCAACACCCCGAGCGTACCCGCTCGACAGGGGTGTATAAAAGCCGACCAAGGCAAAATATAGGGAAACCGGCATCCCATCTTCGTCCCCTAGGGGACGACATGCCACTCCATAGAGCGACGTATCCTCTCCCTTTGGCGGACGAGTCGATACAGCTATTAACCCTAGGGTAGTCATGAATGCTAGGTAATCCAGCCCAAAATAATACAGTCAAGTCTCAACTAGTAATACTAACTGCGATACTACATACTGAAGCTAATGATAATAATGTGTATGTATATACTACATGCTAAAACTAATGATAGTGATATATATGTACTTAATACATGCTGAAACTGATAATGGTATATATACAATCTTCTGTCATACTGTGCTGGGTCTAATGCTGAACAAGATATAGTTTTTCTGCTGGAAATCATGCTGTATAACTGAGTTTCATAGTAACATGATTTACTATTTCTAACATGCTTTCTAAACTTCATTTTAGGATACCATTCTATTTCTGAAATACCTTATAGGAACTTATATTGCTTTACTAAGTTTCGACTGGACACGATAATATCCTAGCATACTTTACTAAATCACATACTGGGCATGCTGTACTGTTTTGTCACTTTCTACTAGAATTTGCATTGTGCTAGTAAGTTTCACATACATGACATGTTTCTGCTAATATAATATTAAAATGCATACTAAACATAATATGCGGTTTCTGAAATATTCTACTAGCACTTGAACTATTCTACTATACCGAAACTACTAACTTGTCGAAGAACTAGCTTTACATACCTCCGTTTCTGATTTTTCGACTAACTGGCATAGCTCGGTCAGTATTTTCGTTATTTCTCCCAACTGCATCCATATTTATATCAATTAGGACTAAATACACTAATATGCTGAAAGAAGATAACACTTTTTAATATATAAATATCCAAAACTTTGACTTATCGGAAAACGGCCGAAAACTCGCTACTTCTCGTAAGTCCAGAAGGGAGAAATACTCACTGTAGGGCTAGAAGTATATTGACACTAATTTGGAGCAATTCCACTTACCTTAGCTTGGTAGCACGACGATTCGCCGGCCGAATTTTGCGAAACTAAACCCGCAGGAATGCTCCTTGCTGCTTAATACCTCACTACCCAAGGTTATACCGAGTTTGGACCTTGTATAACGGCGTAATCGGAAGGAATTTGGTAGGTTTGGTTCGTGTTTCCCTCTCTCTGGTTTTGCCCTCTATTTCTCACTGGAAATTATAAGAAATTTCACTTAAAACCGAAGTTTGGAGGCTTTTATACTTGGGGCTGCACCTCACCTCCGTGGCACGTTGGCCATCACGGAGGTGAGCCTCCGTGACACGCTGGGTATCGCGGAGGTGAGCCTCCATGACACTCTGGCCATCGCGGAGGAGGTCTGCCAGCCTCCTCTTGCGATAGTTCGACGTGTCGCTTATCCAGTCTTTCCTCGGGCCTTTTTCTAGCATGTATGACATTCTAAAACTCTTAACCCACATGCGAATAGGCCATCTACATGTCGAGAATTTTATGGGGTGTAACATCCTCCCCCCTTAAGAACATTCATCCTCGAATATAAACTTCTACTTGCAAGAAGTTCAACTCATTTGACTTATTCTATAAAAATTTCGGCAGAGTTTCCCCTGTAATATGGACTATCCCAAAAACCTGAAATGCAGAAAAGTCCAATACAAGCACTCCACGCAATACTACTGTATTCATCAGGCAAAAGACTAGAGTCAACTATCTCATTTATACATATAATATAAGGCATTTCATAAGGTCACAATACTAACATACCTCTTGGCTGACTAGGCTTGGAATAAGTGAGGATATCTGATTTTTATGTCCTCCTCCGCTTCCCAAGTCATCTCCTCTCGGTTCTTATTACGCCACAGTACCTTGACAGAAGCAATATCTTTAGTTCTCAATCTACGAATCTGTCTGTCTAATATGACTACTGGAACCTCTTCATAGGCCAGCTCTTCCATAACCTAGACATCCTGGACTGGGAAAACCCGAGATGGGTCTCCTATGTATTTTCTTAACATAGATACATGGAAAACTGGATGAACGGACTCTAATTCTGGAGGCAAGTTCAACTCGTATGCCACTTGGCCTATTCTCCACCGAATCTAGTAAAGCCCAATGAACCTCGGACTGAGCTTACCTTTCTTGCCGAATCTCATCACCCCTTTCATTGGAGATACTTTCAAAAATACCCAGTCATTCACATTAAATTCCAGGTTTCTGCACCGCACATCAGCATACGATTTTTGGCGGCTCTGAGCAGTTAGTAGGCGTTCTCTGATAAGCTTTACCTTCTCCTCTGATTGATGAATAATATCTGGCCCAATCAGCGCTGACTCTCCTACTTCAAACCAGCCAACTGACGATCTACATTTTCGCCCATATAATGCCTCAAAGGGCGCCATCTGGATAGCTGAGTGGTAACTATTGTTATAAGCAAACTCTATCAGCGGTAAATGCTCATCCCAGCTACCTCCGAAGTCCAGCACACACGCCCGTAGCATATCCTCGAGTGTCTGATTAGTGCGTTCCGCCTGTCCATCCGTCTGCGGGTGGAATGCTGTGCTTAAATTAATCTACGTTCCCAAACCTCTCTGAAATGACTGCCAAAATCTAGTTGTAAATTGTGCTCCTCTGTCAGAGATAATAGATACTGGAACACCGTATAATCTAACTATTTCTCTGATATACAATTCGGTGTAATCTTCGGCAGAGAAAGTAGCTTTTACTGGCAGGAAATGGGCTGATTTCGTCAGTCTATCAACAATTACCCAAATTGAATCATGTCTATTCCTGGTACGGGGTAATCCTGCTACAAAGTCCATGTTTACTGCTTCCCACTTCCAGAGAGGCACAACTATGTCCTGAGTCAATCCACCTGGTTTCTGGTGTTCCGCTTTTACCTGTTGGCAGTTAGGACACTGGGCTACAAATTCTGCTATTTCCCTTTTCATACCTGGCCACCAGTAGATTTCTTTAACATCGTGGTACATCTTCGTCATGCCTGGGTGGAGAGAATAGAGGGCGTAATGTACCTTGCTCATAATCTGTTGGCGAAGCCCTGAAATATCTGGAACACAAAGGCGACCTTTACATCGCAACACTTCATCCTCAGTTACGTGAAAATCTGGCGCTTTCCTTTGTTGAACTCTATCTTTAAGCTGAACCAGGTCAGGATCTTCATCCTACCGTTCCTTTACCTCCACAACTAATGACGACACTGTGGTGTTTTGAATTACCGCTCTGTTGTCCTCTGTTTCTGCTACACGAACGGCTAAACTAGCTAATTGGTGTATTTCTCTGGCCAACTCCCGCTGCTCGGGCTTCAAATACGCAAAACTCCCCATAGATTTGCGGTTGAGGGCATCTGCTACTACATTAGCTTTGCCTGGGTGATACAGAATATTTACATCATAATCTTTCAACAATTCCAACCAACGACGCTTTTGTAAATTTAACCCTCTGGGTGAAGATATACTGCAGGCTCTTATGGTCGGTGAAAATATCCACATGAACGCCATACAGGTAATGTCTCCATATCTTTAGGGCGTGGATCACTGCGGCTAGTTCAAGGTCATGGGTAGGATAATTCTTTTCGCGTTTCCTCAGCTGTCCAGAAGCATAAGCAATCACTTTACCGTGCTGCATCAACACACATCCTAACCCAACACCCGAAGAGTCGCAATACACTGCATAACCCTCTGTACCTTCTGGTAATGCTAATACTGGGGCGGAGGTCAACCCATCTTTCAATTCTTGGAAACTCTGCTCACATGCCTCTATCCACTGGAACTTTACTGCTTTCTACGTCAGCTTAGTCAGAGGTGCCGCTATGGTGGAGAATCCCTCGACAAACTTTCTATAGTATCCTGCTAATCCCAGGAAATTGCGGACTTCAGTCGGAGTGGTAGGTCTGGGCCACGTTTTTACTGCTTCTATTTTCTGTGTATCTACTTGTATACCAGCATCTGACACAATGTGCCCCAAGAGAGCTACTGAGGTCAGCCAGAATTCACATTTGGAGAACTTGACATACAATTGACGGTCCCTGATAATCTGGAGCACTGTCCGTAAATGAGCCTGGTGGTCTGCCTCTGAACGAGAATACACCAGAATATCGTCGATAAACACTATCACGAACAGGTCTAGGTATGGTCTGAAGATACTGTTCATCCGGTCCATAAATACTGCCGGGGCATTCGTCAGCCCAAAAGACATGACTAGGAACTCAAAATGGCCGTATTTGGTCCTGAAGGCTGTCTTCGGAATGTCCCTTTCACGAACTAGAACCTGATGGTATCCGGACTGTAAGTCAATCTTGGAGAAATATCTTGCCGCCTGTAACTTGTCAAACAAATCATCTATTCTAGGAAGTGGATATTTATTCTTAACTGTAACCTTATTCAGCTGTCGGTAGTCTATACACATGCGGAGCGAGCCATCCTTCTTTCTCATACATAGAACTGGCGCACCCCAAGGTGAAGTACTCAGCCTGATGAAGCCCTTATCCAACAGATCTTTCAGCTGCTCCTTTAATTCTCTGAGTTCAACAGGAGCCATACGATACAGAGGAATTGATATGGGCTGAGTTCCTGGTAGTAAATCAATTGCAAAATCTATTTCTCTTTCTGGGGGAATACCAAGTAGCTCATCTGGAAATACGTCAGGGAATTCATTCACCACTAGAACGGACTGGAGAGTCGGAGGCTCTACCCGAACATCCTGAACTCTGACAAGGTGGTAAATGCACCCCTTAACTATCAACTTTCTCGCCTGAAGATAGGAAATAAACCTACCTTTTGGCGTAATTGTACTGCTCTTCCACTCTCGTATTGCCTCTCCTGGAAAGTGGAATCGGACTGTCTTGGTCCAGCATTCTACATTTGCATAGCACGGAGCCAACCAATCCATACCCATAATAACGTCGAAATCGACCATTTCTAATTCTACCAGGTCTACTGTGGTCTGACGATTAACAACCTCTACTGTACACCCGCGACAGACTCTTCTGGCTATAATGGAGTCACCGACGGGGGTGGATACTAAAAAGGGTTGCTGAAGCAACTCTGCTGCAACACTAAAATTTCGAGCCACAAATGGAGTAATGCAGGACAAAGTAGATCCTGGATCAATCAATACATAATCTGGGTATGAGCAGATAGTCATCATACCTGTCACAACATAGGGTGACACTTTTGAATCCTGCCTCCCTCGTAAGGCATATGTGCGGATTGGACCCGCACCTACACTGGAGGCCCCTGATCTGCCCCGGCCCCTGCCTGCTGAAACTGAGGGCCTACGCCTTGCCGAGGATACTGAAGCTCGTGACCCTGCGGATGCCCTATCCTGTCTATCCCGGTCCTCCTGACCTCTGGCTGGGCAATCTCTCATCAGATGGCCCTCTTGGCCACAAATATAACATCCGGTGGAGCCATACCTGCATGCTCAAGAGTGGCGTCGACTGTAGATAGAGCAAAGTGGTTGGGTATACCTATTCTGCTCCTCCCTCCTCTGTAATGGTGAATCTGGAGTCTGTGAGCCTCTGCCGGTCTCTGACTGCCCCCTGCGGCTAGATCTGCCCCTCTGCGGCTGTGGTGGAGGAGGGGGTCTGGGTGGCCTATCTAACAATCGTGGCCTAGGTCCTCCCCGAGCCTCCCTCTGTAACTCAACTAGCCTATTCCTGCGACGTGTACCTGACTGGTCCTCCTAATCTCCCGCTGCCGCTGCTTGATACCCTCAATATTTTGGGCAAATGCTTGAACTCGGGCAATATCCATGTCCTCTCACAATGTAGCCGTAATACAAGTCTCAACATATTTTGGATTCAACCCCATGATGAAGCAGTGTACTCTGGATGCCATGGTATCAGCAAAGGCCGGTGCATATCGGGCCAAAGAATCAAACCGCAAGACGTATTCCCGAACAGTCATGGCCCCCTATTATAGATGTAAAAACTGGTCCACCTGGGGCTGTCGAATCTCCCATGGCAAATAGTGATCCAGAAAAGCTCTTGAGAAGCTGGACCAGGTCGGAGGGGAAACATCTTTCCCTCGGGACCTTTCCCAGCTTTCATACCATAACACGACGATGTCCCTTAACCGGAATGCTGCCAACTCAACTGATTCTGTAGGCGTGGCATGCATAACCCTAAAAATTCTCTGCATCTTATCTAGAAAATCCTGAGGGTCCTCTGTCCGGTCTGTACCTGTAAACTGCGGGGGATTCAGAGCTAAGAACTCTCAGACCCTTGAACTACCGGTCCCTCCTGACAACTCTGCAACTGTAGATGGCATCGGCTGACGCTGAGCAGCCATCATCTGTGCCAACATGACTACTGCATTCCTGACCTCCTGGTCGGAAGGTATCGGTATAGGGACTGCTGGAGGTGGTGTCACCCCAAGTTGCTCCTGATGTGGTGGAGACTGCTGAGAAGGTTGGGACGATGCCTATGTATTGCCCTCTGATCGGGCTGTTTCTAAACGAGGGTGAGGCATCCTGCTGTGCCTTCCCCTACTGCAATATCCAAGCTCTGGCCTATGATAGGATGTCGTTGGTCTGACATTATCTGTAACCAAAGAATACAGTGAGCTCTAGGGACTCAACCCTATACTGTACCGCTCTACAACACTACTGAATAAGAATAAAAAGGAAACCATCCTATCATGCCTTGCAGCCTCCTACCCATAGTATGTGGTGCACAACACATCCATAGGCAAGACTCTACTTAGCACGACTTGCAGACTCCTTGGGATACGACCTGCTCTGATACCAAGTTTGTCACGCCCCACCTTGGGGGGTATGACTGGCACCTGGTGCCCTACTGGGACCTGAACTGCTAGACTGCTGAGCCTAAGCACTTCTGGTGCCTGGCTGACTCTAATTTTGGATTCAAGAAAAGGATGGGCTACATAACGGCTGTAAATGCAGCCTCCGGCCGACTAGGCCTATAGCCACCTATAAACAAACAACAGCTAACCAGAACAACATTAGTATGAAGCAACCTATGCGGGCCAACAAGGCCACCATGCTGTCTAGTTATCTCTAAATAAAGAAAACAGGTGCTAAACCGCTACGTGACCAACAAGGTCACCACTACCAACTAAATAAGGCCCCATACGACCATCATAAACAAGCTAAAACGTACACAAGGCCTCCCACAACCGGTATAACTAACCATAGGGAATATACAATCTGCAAGCCTCTAAGAATATTGATAATGTGGTCGGGACAGGACCCCGACCTACCCATACTATAAAACAAAAGAAAAGGGATAAACCTCTAGCTATCTAGCTCCGGATGACTGGAGCTGATGACTCTGTGTGCTGGATGGAATCACGAGGGGTCGGCTCCTCGTCTATGAGTACCTGCAGGCAAGTAATGCAGCACCCCAAACGGCTGTCAGTACCGCTGGTACTAAGTATGTAAAGCAACAGCTAGAAAATAACTGAAGACAAGCAATATAACTTAATAGAACTGAAGTAGAAGGAAATAGATTGTAACTGACTGAAAGTATGAGTTCAAGACTGTCCACAACTATACTGAAAGGAGTAGGAGTCATACCTGGAAATGTAGCGTTCTACTGTCGATCTATTCATATCTAGCGTAACATGGCATAACATAACATAACATAACATAGCATAGCACACATAAACCTTACCTGGCCCCCATAAGCCGGGAGGTACAACCAACACACAATCTATACCCCTACCCCGGTCATCCCATCTCCCATAGTAACTATAAGCATCCTGCCAGTCCCCTGGGTATGCACTTGGGCCCGCTGAGCCCCTGACTATAACTGTACCTGAGTCTGGAGGACTCCTGAATCAACACCCCGAGCGTACCCGCTCGACAGGGGTGTATAAAAGCCGACCAAGGCAAAATATAGGTAGATTCTTGAAGAATTTTTGAGAAGACACTTGAATTCCCTTTCCTCCTTCCTCTCAAATCTTATGTGAATAGAAATGAAGTTTTTAGGACCCCTTTAAAAGACCTGGTCCTAACCTCAAAACGACGTAGTTTAGGTCTTAGGAAGGTAGGAAATTACGGAGAAGGCCCTTACTATTTCGCAGGAAATAACAGTCAGGTGACCCTAACGGGTGACCTGACGATTCGTTGCCAAGAGCGACGGGTCGTCTGGTCTTTTCGTCAAGTCCATTGGAAATTTTCCTTTGGCTCTTAAAGAAGGACATGATGACTCGTCCCCCAATGATACGACTCGTTACGCCCTTCCGTTAAGTACACTGCCGTATTGTTCAAGAAGATTCAATTGGCTTAATTACGGCCCTCCTAACAGGTCGTTAGGACTGACGACAACTCGTTAGGTACCATCAGTTAAGTACACTGGATAGGCCTCACTATCTTACTCTAGGACCACCCCACGACTGACATGATGACTCGTGGTGTTTGACCACGAGTCGTTACATTGCCCGTGGGGACCCTGAGTCCCTCATCATCCCAAGCCTTCCCCACGAGTCACTTGACGACTCGTTTGGCCTCCTCATGAGTCGTTAAGTGACCCGTTCTGCAAATGCTGCAATATTTTCCAGTTTTTCTCCTGATTCACTTCCGGACCTGATCCTTGGGTTCTCAGGGTATAACAGCTAGCCACCTTGTTAATTGAATACAACCAAAATTTATGTAATCATATTTTAGTTTCTACTTTTGTTCATTATTTTATTTTTCAAAACTTCCCTCTTAGGAAATAAGTAAGCCGATAGTATTAGCTAAACAAATTAACTTAAGTTCTTTCCATATTCCCTGTGGGATCGAACCCAACCTCTCAGTTGGGTTCTATATTTGACATCGACTGCTTTATATCTCAATTGCGAGGTATAATTTGGGCGACATCATACCTCTCATTGTCATTGGTAGGATTTTTAAAAAAACTTGGGAACCCCACTAAGGACGATATAACGACTCATTGATAGAACCAACAGTTCATTTTATATGCTCGCGGTCAACACTGCCTAGTCCTGAAATCTGGCGACGGATGGAAACGATGACTCGTTAGAGATGACAATGAGTCATTGGTTCCACTTGTTGCTTCTAGGAGGTGTCTTGCAGATTTCTGTACTGGGAAACAATGACTCAATAGAACGACTCGTTACTCTTCATAATGGTTCGTTGCATGACTTGTTCGTTCCCGGATGGGAAGCTTGCAGCTCAAACAATGACTCATACAACGGTCCATTGGTACTGACAATGACTTGTCTTGAGGCAAAATATTCCTGATTCCTTCTGGTTTTTCATGCATTGACTGAGTTTAGTCTAGGAAAATTTTGGGGTGTTACAACATCTCCCCTTTGGGATCATTCGTCCTCGAATGAAGGCTAAAACTGCTGGAACACTAGGAAAAGAGCTGCAATTCCCAGACTGAAACTATAAACTAATTTCTAAAGTAATGACTGACTCCAGACTGATTTAATCTTGCTAACTGAGTTAACACAACTGGACTACATACTGAAAATCTGAATAAAGCTGATGAGTGAGGAACTGAATAGACAACTGAGGAGGAATTTAATACCTGATGCTGAAATTGAACCGGAAGGGAATAAATGAGGGTATTTAGCCATCATGTCTGCTTCTGCGTCCTATGTGGATCCCTCAACTAGCTGGTTACTCCACAAGACTTTCACTGAAGCGAATTCCTTATTTCTCAGCTTACGAACCTAACTGTCTAGGATCTGAACTTGAACCTCTTCGTAAGAGAGACTATCCTTCACTCCCACATTGTCTAGTGGTACAACTGAGCTCGGATCACTGATGCACTTCTTCAACAGTGACACATGTAAGACTGGGTGCACGGATGCTATCCGAAGGTAATTCTAACTCATAGGCTACATTGCTAATTCACCTCAGAATCCTGTATGGTCCTATATACCTTGAAATGAGTTTCCCTTTCTTTCCAAACCTCATCACCCCTTTCATGGATGAAATTTTTAGATAAACCCAATCATCCATAGCAAATTCTAACTCTCTCCACCTCACATCAGCATATGATTTCTGTCGGCTCTGAGTTGTTTTCAACCTTTCTCTGATCAGTTGCACTTTCTGCATAACTTCATGAATTGAGTCCGATCCTATCAAGGTAGCTTCGCCAAATTCAAACCACCATATAGGAAACCTACACCTTCTACCATATAATGCCTCAAACAGAGCCATCTGAATACTGGAGTGGTAGCTGTTGTTGTATGCAAACTTGATGAGAGGTAGGTGATCATCCCAACTGCCCTTGAAGTCAATCACACAAGCTCTTAGCATATCTTATAAGGTACAAATTGTCCACTCAGCTTGTCCATCTCTCTGAGGGTGAAAAGCTGTACTGAGCTTGACTTGAGTACCAAGTCCCTTTTGAAATGACTTCCAGAAATGCGAGGTGAACTGGGTATCTCTATCTGAAATGATGGATAAGGGAAATCCATACAGTCTGACTAACTCCCGGATGTATAGCCCAGCATAATCCTCAGCTGAGTCTGCAGTTTTAATTGGGAGGAAGTGTGCTTACTTGGTCATCCGATCTACTATCACCCAAATTGAATCATGCTGCTGACGAGTACGAGGTAGACTTGTAATGAATTCCGTATTCACTTCTTCCCACTTCCACGTGGATATGCTGATATCTTAAGTCATACCCCCATGTATTTGGTGTTCAACCTTAACCTGCTGGTAGTTTGGGCACTTAGTCACAAATTCTACAATATCTCTCTTCATACCGTTCCACCAGTAGATTTCCCGTAGGTCACGGTACATCTTAGTGGCACCTAGGTGGATAGAATATCTAGAGCTATGTGCTTCTGCCAGTATTTGCTGTCTCAAGTCACTTACGTCCGGAACATGTAACTTGCGCAGGTAACGAAGCACACCATCTCCCCCTTTGGAGAAAGCCTCCACTTCTTTTCTTAGAATTACTTCTTTCAGCTTAAGCAGTATGGGATCTTCATCCTACTTTGACTTAACCTAAAAAACTAATGAGGATTCTGACCCACTCTACAGTACTACTCCGCCCTCGGCTGAATCCAGCAATTGCACCCCCAATCAGGCTAACCTGTGAATATCTTTTGCTAGCTCTTTTATGCCCTCTTCAACATGAGCCACACTCTCCATGGACATTCTACTCAAGTCATCCGCCACCACAGTTTCCTTGACCGGGTGGTATATCACACTCATGTCGTAGTCCTTCAATAACTCCAACCACCTTCTCTGATGAAGGTTCAAATCTTTCTGACTGAACACGTACTGAAGGCTCTTGTGGTCGCTGAAAACATCCACGTGAACCCCATAAAGGTAATGCCTCCATATTTTTAGAGCAAACACCACTACTTTCAATTCAAGATCATGAGTCGGATAATTCTTCTCATGAACTTTGAGTTGTCTGGAGGCATAAGCTATCACCTTATGCGTTTATATTAGAATGCAATCGAGGCAACTCTTGAAGCATAGCAATAGACTACGAATCCATTTGTTCCTTCTGGTAAGGTCAAAATTGGAGCTATAGTGAGTCGAGTCTTCAGCTCTTGGAAACTCTTCTAACATACATTAGACCACTGAAACTTAACCTTTTTCTAAGTTAGCTTAGTTAGAGGAGACGCAATAGAAGAAAATCCCTCTACAAACCGTCGGTATTAACCGACTAGACTCAAAAAATTTCTGGTATCTGTTGGGGAAGTAGGTCTTGGACAGTCTTTCACCGCTGCTATCTAAAGAGGATATACCTGAACACCCTCACATGAGACCACATGCCTGAGGAAAGCCATAGAATTCAGCCAGAATTCACATTTGCTGAATTTAGAGAACAACTGGCGGTCTTGGAGAGTCTGCAGCATTATCCTCAGATAGTTAGCATGCTCCTCCTTATTTCTAGAGTACACTAAAATGTCGTCTATGAATACGATGAGGAACATGTCCAGATACTGTTTAAATACCCTGTTCATTAGGTCCATGAAAGCTTTAGGGGAACTAGTTAGTCCAAAGGATATAACCACAAATTCATAGTGACCATACCGAGTTCTGAAGGCTATTTTCGATACCTTGGAAAAACAACTGGCTCCCTAATGCTGATCGAACAAGTCTCTAATCCTGGGTAGGGGATACTTGTTCTTAACTATAACCTTGTTCATTTGACGGTAGTCGATACACATTCTGAGAGTATCGTCTTTCTTTCGCACGAACAACACCGGAGCACCCCGTGGAGAGATGCTGGGCACCCTTATCTAAAAGGTATTTTAGCTGTTCCTTCAACTCTTTATGCTCATCTGGAGCCATTCTGTAAGGAGGAATAGAGATAGACTTAGTTTCTGGATGAAGGTCTATGCCGAAGTCTATTTCCCGCTCGGGAGGGACTCCAGGAAGATCTTCAGGAAACAGGTCAGGGAATTCTCTGACAACTGGAACTGACTAAATCATTGGGGTCTCGGAGTTAGAATCTTTGAATCGAACTAGGTGATAGATGCACCCTTTTGAAATGATCTTCCTTGACTTAAGGTAGGAAATAAACCGACTGTTAGGCGCTGAAACACTACCCATCCATTCTAAGACTGACTCATTAGGGAATTGAAACCTGACAACTTTAGTTCTACAGTCAACTAAAGCATAACCGGAATGTAACCAATCCATGCCAAGAATGAGGTCGAAATCGACCATGTCTAGCTCTACTAGATCAGCTGGAATGACTTTATTAAACACTGAGATTGGGCAGTTTCTATATACCCGACTGGCTCTAACTGACTCACCAACTGGGGTAGAGACTAAGAATGATTTTGAGAGAACTTCTGGACTGATTTCAAACTGAATAGCTACATGAGGAGTCACAAATGATAGTATGTCTCTTGGATCTAGTAGGGCATATACATCTAGGAGGAAAAGACATAACATACCCGTGACCACGTTAGGTGAGATCTCTTGATCCTGATGAGAGGACAAAGCATAAAAGCAGTTTTGGTGCTAACCGTCATCCGTACCTAAAGTATTTCTCTGCTGAGCTGGACGGCCTGCTGAAGTAGACTGGTCTCTCCCCCGTCCTGCTGAAGGACACTCTTTTAACTTGTGACCCAACTGCCCACATCCAAAGCAACCCTCCATGCCCATGCGGCATTCCCCTAGATGGTTCTTTCCATACTTAGGACAAGTTGGGTAATGGTTGCTGGCACTGTAACTCTAGAACTGAGAGCAAGATTCTCTACCTTTCTAATACTTGCGGGACTGAAAAGTCGAGCGCTGGCTGATATGGGTGCTGGAGTCCTCTGTTGCTGCTGTTATGGGCGACTACTGCCGCCCCTATTCTAGCCCCCTTGTTCTCCCACTCCATATCCTTCAACTTTTCTTCTTCGATCTGCTGGGCATGAATGATAAGGCCGGATAGGTCGATGTCCTTGATAAGCATCACAGTTCTGCACTCATTCAATACCAAGTCTGACACTCTATTGACGAATTTGAGCATGCGAGCCCTTGGCTTAGCTACCATCTCTGGAGAATAACTTGAAAATCGAGTGAACTCCAACATATACTCCTCCACGGTTTTGTTACCCTGCCTTAAATTCATGAACTCCACAACCTTGGACTCCCTCAGTTTCCGAGGGAAGAATCTGTCTAGAAATGCAGTTGTGAGCTCTTCCCACTCTACTGGCCCTGTTGCTACTGGCTTCCCTTCCTTCCATTGGTTGTACAAAATCTTAGCCACCCCTTTCAATTGGTAGGCATCCAGATCAACATTCTCCACGGAGCTAACACCCATAATTTGGGTGATCTTCCGTACCTCATCCACAATTGCAGGTCCTCTCCCATCTTAGATCCATAGAAAGATGAAGGGTTCATTCGGGTGAAGTCTTGAACCCTAGTATCTGCTGCATACCCATTTGTATTCACTGGAAATCCGCTCCTCAATCTTATTCTATTTCTGATCCTGCTTCAGATTCTCTTTCAATTGTGGAAATAAGCCCCTATTCCTATCGGTTGAGTATCCCAAGCTCCTTAAAGCGTATTGTCCCCTCTCCTGTGAAAGAAAGAGGTTGATGCACCTAGCTACCTGCTGGTTCACTTGGTTGGTTACCGTTTAAGCCAGTAGTTGGATTGCCGCTCGGAATTCTACTGAGGACACTTGGTCGTTTTGAGGGGCTGTTGGAGCTGGTGGGGTAGGTCGGTTGGCATTACCAGCCCTCCTTCCATTTCCTCATTTTGGAGGCATATTTTCACTGAAACGAATAGAGCACGAGTTAGGAGGACATTTTGGGATTTAACTTCAACACACTAAAAGGAGTATGAACAAAAGGGAGTTTTCCAAATAACATCTTGTAGCCTCCCCATCATAAGTGTGGCGCGCTTCACACCTATGAAATGGACTCTACTTGACGCGACTTTCAAACATCCTAGGATACTCTAAACTTGGTGCTCTGATATCAAGTTTGTCATGACCCGAGTCTGCACCGTGGCCGAAACACGGTACTTGGTGCCACAATTGACCCCAAGCTAACCCATGGTCTATTATTACACTGGTAAACTGAGTAAACATAAGCGAAAGATTATTAAAAATTATTATGTAATCAATACTGCTGAGAGTGTAAACATAATTGGAAACAATACTAAACAACTGTGTCGAAAGCCAACTACTAACTGATGAGTTGCCGGGACAAGACCCTAGCTAACTCTAAAGTCTAACTGAATAAAGGATGAACTGAACAAGAACCATTTTCCTCAAAAGATGAGGAATCACCAAATGATGCTGCTGCTGATATCGTCGGAGAAAACTACTGATGATGGTGAGGCTGAGATCCTGCGCCTGTATTATAATATGATACAACGTTGAAAGTGTCAAGCCCCGAGCTTTCACACTGGACGGGACACGGTACTTGGAGTCAAAAGTAACCCCATCTCAACCCCTAGTCTATCATACACTAGCATTCAGAGTAAACATATAAATATAGAAGAAGATTTAAAGTAAACAATAAAACATTTATGAAAGTAGAGCTAAATCATACATTTTAAAAACATCTGAACCAAACTACAAGTCTGAAAACCAAGCCACCACAACTGATGAGTTGCTGGGACAAGCCCCCAGCTAACTCCAAATCTAAATAGAAGAAAGCAAAATTGAATAAAATAATCTTCGTCCTCGAAAGATGAGGACTCACCAAATAGAATAGCTGGAGTCTTCTTAGAGCGATCGGCTAGCGAGGCTAAGACTGAGATCCTGCAGCTATATCATAAAATGATACAACATAAAAGGTATGCGTCAGTACTTTGAATGTACTGAGTAAGTGAGAAAAACCATACACAAGAAATAAAAGTGCTAAACTAATAAGACATGCAATTACCAACTGAAGCTACTGAACTAAATAACTGTAATAACTGATATGGTCTAAAAGACCCTGTTTGATGGTCAAGGACATGCCCTAAATCTGAGATACTGAACTGAATTGTTCTAAACTAACTAATTTGAGACTGAACTGAGCTGACTAGTGGGGGAGTCTATAACCGACATATAACCATGTGACATAGACATGGAGTCCGATGTATACACCCCATCGGTAGGACCCAATATACCTTGCCAGGGTATAAAGACATGAACTGGATGATTACAAATCTAGGGCCATGAGGCTAATAAAACTGTGACCTACGGTGGCAACGTAGTTCTAGGAACCTGGGTGCACTGGAACCCCGGTACAGTCGATGCTAAGTCCTACTCCCACTGGATAGTCCTAGACTGAATACTAAGCTGATAGCTCAAAACTAGGGCCCAAGACTAGTCAGGAATACCTATCTGAAAGCACACTGAGAGTCTTATCGGACCGAATTCTGGAACTGGGTTCTAAGACTCGTCAAAGCATGCTTATCTGGGAGCTCGTGACCGTCTAAAGAACAAACTATAATTCTAAAGCTGGGGTGCTAAGGCTGGCCAGAGCTTCTTATCTGAAAGTGTCACGACCACCTAAAGAACCACTAAAATTGATACTGAGTCTATTCTGATAATTGGGAGGCACTACTAACAGCTCGTGAATTTCTATAGTCAAACTGATCAGCTGACATTTCTGACTAACACTGAGGGTTCTAACTTTTTGACTAAAATTGAGCTAATACGTAGCTAACTGAGATTTCAATTTATACTAACAATATGAGAAGCCACAACGTTGATAAAATCAAGCTACAAGGAAGACTAACCTAATAGAAAAAAATTCTAAGTGATCTCATTCGACATTAGGGCTAAAGTCATCTTTACAAGGAAGAGCATTAATACGATATTTAGATAATGGAGAATATCCAGTAATCAACTTAAAATACATTTCACAAGCTATAACGGAATCTGACATATAGTTCATCCATATTCGGAAGCTCAGGGTTAGAATTCACTTTATGGGAACAATATCAACATAGTCTTAAACTGATGGAATTATATCTAAATTAAACATGGATAACATTTTACATGAATGAAATCTGATATATATTTATTCCCTTCACAATCGAAAAACTCAGGGCTATAATTCATAAAGAAGCTAGTCGGGATTTTGGGGACACAAGGGAAGAACTATCCCCTTGTTGAATTCCCACAAACCTGGCTAAAATTCCCCAGAAAAAGAAGCTTGAATGGCTGCAATTGATGAGGAACCCTAGACTTCACTTGAGAGTTTTGAGAGAAAACTTACGCAATTTCTGAGAAAATCTGAGTGGGAATGAGGGGGAAACCGTTTAGACCCTCAAAATTCCTTTAAAATTGACCAAGACGATGTAGTTTAGAGTCTACGAGGTTAGGAAATTACTGAAACACCCTTAGAAAATTTGTAGGAAAACTGATTGCCAGTACCCCACGAGGGACCTAATGGGTTATGCCTAGAGACTAGACTCGTGGTCGCAATCGTCAAATGTTCTGCCAAATATCTCATACTGGTCACCAAGGGGGACACCACGAGTCATGGTGTACCCGACGACTCGTGGTGACCCACTCGTTAGGTACATTGCCTAAAATTTCTCGGAGTTTCACCACGGGCGACACCATGACTCGTGGTGCCCCAAACGAGTCGTGGTGAGGACCCGTTGAGTATACTGCCTTACTTTTCCAATCTCCCAATCCAACACTGACCACAGATCACTGCAGGACTCATGGTGTTGACCACGATTCGTGGTCACACCCGTGGTCATCCCTTTTTTCCAATTTTTTTCAATCAAGTTCAAGGTCCTCACCACAAGTCATTTGACGACTCGTGGTCAGCCCCACGGGTCACAGAATGACTCATTCTGTGACCTGATGCCGATTTTTCAATTTTCTCTATTTTAAGTCTCGGGTCTAGTCTTTAACTTTTTGGGGCATTACAATATCTCCCCCTTGTGAACATTCATCCTCTAATGTTGGAAAATACCCAGGAAAGCAGAGAATGACAATCTTTATACACAAATACTGATCATGAAAGGTGAAAACTAACGGAATGACAAATACTGATCATGAAAGCTGAAAACTAATGGAATGACTACCTCCGAACTTAATCACAAGTATGCACTGAGTTCACTAATCATACACATATTCATTTACATAAAAGAAAATAGAACACATGAACTGAAAGCAGTTTTGGGAAGGAAATTGGTACCTTAAACTAAAATTGGGCCGGAAGGGAACAAATGGGGTAATCTAGCCATCATATCTATTTCGGCCTCCCATGTAGCTCCCTCAACCTCCTGATTTCTCCTCAAGACTTTGACCGAAGCTACCTCCTTATTTCTCAGCTTATGAACCTGAAGATCAAGGATCTAGAATGGGACCTCTTCGTAAGAGAGACTATCTTTCACACCCACACTGTCCAATGGCACAACTGTAGTTGGATCACCGATGCACTTCTTCAATAGTGACACATGGAATATTAGGTGCACAGATGCCAACTCTGAAGGTAATTCAACCTCATAAGCTACCGTTCCAATTCGCCTCAGAATTCTGTAAGGTCCTACATATCTCGGACTGAGCTTTCCTTTCTTCCCAAATCTCATTACCCCTTTCATGGGTGAAATTTTCAGATATACCCAGTCATTCACAACGAACTCTAATTCTCTTCTCCTCACATCAGCATACGAATTCTGACGGCTCTAAGCTGTTTTCAATCTTTCTCGGATGAGTTGTATTTTCTGCATAACTTCATGAACTAAGTTTGGCCTGATTAAAGTAGCTTCACCAAGCTCAAACCACCCGATAAGAGATGTACACCTCCCGCCATACAATTCATCAAACGGGGCCATCTGAATACTGGAGTGGTAGCTGTTGTTGTAAGTGAACTCGATGAGAGGCAACTGATCATCGCAACTACCCTTGAAATTGATCACGCACGCTCTCAACATATCTTCTAGGGTCTGAATAGTTCACTCAGCTTGCCCATCTGTCTGCAGGTGAAAAGCTGTGCTAAGCTTGACCTGGGTACCAAGTCCCTTCTGAAAAGACTTTCAAAAATGCTAGGTGAACTGGGTACCTCTGTCTGAGATAATAGATAATGGCACCTCATGAAGTCTGACCAACTCCCGAATGTAAAGCCTAGCATAGTCCTCAGCTGAATCTGTAGTTTTAACTGGGAGAAAGTGTGCTAACTTAGTCATCCAGTCTACTAGTACCCAGATAGAATCATGTTGCGGATGAGTCCGAGGCAGACTCATAATAAAATCCATATTCAATTTTTCCCACTTCCATCTGGGTATGCTGATATCCTGAGTCATACCTCCCGGTCTCTGGTGTTCTACTTTGACTTGTTGGCAGTTCAGGCACTTAGATACAAATTCAGCAATGTCTCTTTTCATGCCGTTCCACCAGTAAATATCCCATAAATCGCGGTACATTTTAGTGGCGCTAGGGTGGATAGAGTATCTCGAGTTGTGTACTTCAGCCAGTATCTGTTGTCTCAAATCACCAATGCACGGTACACACAATCTGCCCTAGTAACAGAGCACACCATCTCCCCTTTTGGAGAAAGCCTCAACCTCTTTTCTAATAACTGCTTCCTTCAGCTTAAGTAAGATGGGATCTTCATCCTATTTGGCTTAACTTCAACAACCAAAGAGGAATCTACCCCACTTTGCATTACCACTCCACTTTCAGCCGAGTCTACCAACTGCACCCCTAACCGAGCTAGTTGGTGAATATCCTTCGCCAGTTCCTTTTGCCCTTCCTCAACCTGAGTCACGCTCCGCATAGACACTTTGATCAGGGCATAAACCACCACATTGGCTTTGCTTGGGTGATATAGCACGCTTATGTCATAGTCCTTCAGGAGCTCTAACCACCTTCTCTGTCGAAGATTTAGATCTTTCTGACTGAATACATACTGAAGCTTTTTGTGATCGGTGAAAACATCCACGTGAACCCCGTACAGATAGTGTCTCCATGTTTTCAATGCAAACACCACCGCTGCCAACTCCAAGTCATGAGTTGGATAATTCTTTTCATGAACTTTGAGCTGTCTGGAGGTATAGGCTATCACTTTGCCCTGCTGTATCAGAATACAACCGAGTCCAACTCTGGAAGCATCGCAATATACTACAAAATCATATGATCCTTTCGGTAGGGTCAACACTAGAGCGGTAGTGAGTCGAGCTTTTAACTCTTGGAAACTCTTCTCACACATATCTGACCACTAAAATTTCACCTTCTTCTATGTTAGCCTAGTCAGAGGGAATGCTATAGAAGAAAAACCTTCCACAAAGTGTCCGTAATATCCAACTAGACCCAAGAAACTTCTAATTTCGGTTGGGGAGGTAGGTATGGGCCAGTCTTTCGCCGCTGCTATCTTTTAAGGATCAACCTGAATACCTTCATCCGAGACCACGTGACCCAGGAAAGTTATGGACTTCAACCAGAATTCGCAGTTGCTGAACTTGGCGAACAATTGGCAGTCCTTGAGTGTCTGAAGCACTATCCTCAGGTGATTAGCATGATCTTCCTTATTTCTGGAGTATACCAGAATGTCGTTGGTAAATACAATGATGAATATATCCAGATACTGCTTGAAGACTCTATTCATCAGGTCCATAAAGGCTGCAGGGGTGTTTGCTAGTCCGTAGGATATAACCACAAACTCGTAATGACCATACGGAGTCCTGAAAGCTGTTTTTGGTATGTCACACTCTCTGAATCTTAGCTGATGATACCTCGACCAGATATCTATTTTGAAGAAATAGATGGCTCCCTGAAGTTGGTCGAACAGGTCGTCAATTCTGAGTAGGGGATACCTGTTCTTGACTGTGACTTTATTCAAATGATGTAATCGATGCACATTCTGAGGATTTAGTCTTTCTTTCACACAAATAGTACTGGAGCACCCTAGGGAGAGATGCTGGGTCTGATAAAACCTTTATCAAGAAGGTCTTTTAGCCGCTCCTTCAACTCCTTAAGTTTAGCTGTAGCCATTCTGTAAGGAGGGATGGAGATGGATTGAGTATCTGGGAGAATGTCTATACTGAAGTTGATTTCCCGTTCAGGAGGAACTCCAGGAAGTCTTCAGGGAACACATCAGGAAAGTCGCTGACAACCGGGATTGATTGGATAGTTGGGGTCTCAGAGTTGGAATCTTTGACCCGAGCTAGATGATAGATACATCCCTTAGAAATAATATTTTGGGCCTTAATGTAGGAAATAAATTGACCCTTAGGTGCTGAACTACTGCCCGTCCACTTTAACACTGGCTCATTTAGAAACTGAAATTTGTCAACTCTAGTTTTGCAATCGACTGAGGCATAACCAGAGTGTAACTAATCCATGCCAAGGATGAGGGCAAGATCGACCATGTCTAATTCTATAAGATTAGCTAGAATGATCTTATTGAAGACTGAGACTGGCATTTTCTATACACCCGACTGGCTCTAACTGATTCGCCAACTGGGGTGGAGACTGAAAATGGTTCTGAGAGGACCTCTGGACTGATATTAAACTGAACAGCTATGTATGGAGTCACGAACGATAGAGTGGCCCCTGGATATAGTAAGGCATATACATCTAGGTGGAAAAGACGTAACATAACCGTGACTACATCAGGTGAGCTCTCCTGATCCTAATGAGATGATAATGCATAAAATGGTTTTGGCGTTGACCGCCATTTGTACCTGAAGTATTGGCCTACTGGGGATGTTGAGGTAGTGGATTATGATCTTCCCCATCCTGTTGATGGACACTCTCTAAGCCAATGACCAAGCTGTCGACAACCAAAACAGCCCTGTCAACCCTGAAGAAACTCTCCTGGGTAGTTCTTGCAACACTTATGGCAAGCTGGGTACCTGTTGCTGGCACTGTAGCTCTAGGACTGAGACCCAAATGCTCCACCCCTCCGATCATGGTTGGACCGAAAGGTTGGGGCACTGGCTGAGCTAGGTGTTGGAGCCCTCTACTGTTGCTGTTGTTGTTGTTGCTGCTGTGGGCGGCTACCACCGCCAGACCTCTGGTGGCCATAATTGGATTGTCCAGTCCTTGTCCACTTGTTCTTCCGCTCTATGTCCTTTAGTTTTTCTACTTCAATCTGCTGGGCATGAACAATAAGGCTGGAGAGGTCAATATCCTTAATCAACATCACTATCCTGCACTCTTTGAGGACCAGGTTCGACACCTCATTAACAAACTTCAGCATGGGAGCCCTTGGCTCAGCCACCATCTTTGGAGCATATTTAGACAACCTGGTGAACTCTGAAGCATATTCTTCTACTGTCTTGTTTGCCTATCTCAGATTCATGAAATCCGCTACTTTTGCCTCCTTGAGCTCTCGAGGGAAGAATCTACCTAAGAAGGCTATAGTGAACTCCTCCCATTCCATTGGTGCCGCTCCTGCTAGTCTTCCCTCCTTCCACTGTTCGTACGAGACCTGGGCTACCCCTTTCAGGTGGTAGGCAGCCAAGTTAGCACTCTCTGAGGGACTGACACCCATAATTCAGGTGATCTTTCTAATCTCGTCTACAAACTCCTGTGGGTCCTCTCCCACCTTAGATCCGTGAAAATCTGGAGGGTTCATCCAAGTGAAATCCCCCATTAGGGCAGTTGCTGCAGACCCATTGTTGTTGCTCGGAACCACCTACTGGTTCACTTGGTTGGTAATTGTCTGAGCGAGCAACTGGACAGCTTCCTTGTATTCCGAGGTGGACACTAAGTCATCCTGGGGGGCTGCTGGAGTTGGTGGGGCAGGCCAGTGAGCATTATCGACCCTTCTTCCGATATCACATTGTAGAGGCATAATTCACTAAAATGGAATAGAGCACGAGTTAGGAGAACGATTTTGGAATTGAATTTCAGCTCACGATAAAGAGTATGAATAAAAGAGAATTTTTCCTAATAACATCTCATAGCTTCCCCGTCATAAGTGTGGTGCGCTTCACACCCATGAAGAGGAATCTACTCGATGTGGCTTTCAGACATTCGAGGATACTCTAAACCTGGCTCTGATACCAAGTTTGTCATGCCCGAGATTACACCATAGACGGGACACGGTACGTGGAGTCACAAGTAACCCCAAGTCAACCCCTAGTCTATCATACACTAGAATTCTGAGTAAACATATAAATATAGTGGAAGCTTTAAAGTAAACTATAAAAAATTTATGAAAATAGAGCTGAATCATACATTTTAAAAACATCTGAACCAAACTGCAAGTCTGAAAACCAAGCCACTACAACTGATGAGTTGCTGGAACAAGCCCTAGCTAAATCCAAATCTAAATAGAAGAAATAAAAACTGAATAAAATAATCTTCGTCCTCGAAAGATGAGGACTCACCAAATAGAACAGTTGGAATCTTCTGAGAGCGATTGGCTAGCGAGGCTGAGACTGAGATCCTGTAGCTGTATCATAAAATGATACAACATAAAAGGGATGCGTTAGTATTTTGAATGTACTAAGTAAGTGAGAGAAATCATACACAAGAAATAAAAGTATTGAACTAAAAAGACATGCAATGACCAACTGAAGCTACAGAACTAAATAACTGTAATAACTGAGATAGTCTAAAAGACCCTGTTTGATGGTCAAGGACATGCCCTAAATCTGAGATAATGAACTGAATTGTTCTGAACTGACTAATCTGATCCTGAACTGAGCTGACTAGTGGGAGAGTCTATAACCAACATATAACCCCATTAGTAGGACCCAATATACCTTGCTAGGGTATAAAGATATGAACTGGATGATTACAAATCTAGGGCCATGAGGCCAATAAAACTGTGACTTACGGTGGCAAAGTAGTTCTGGGAACCTGGGTGCACTGGAACCCTGGTCCACTCGATGCTAAGTCCTACTCCCACTAGATAGTCGTAGACTAAATACTAAGCTGATAGCTCAAAACTGGAGCCCAAGAATAGTCAGGAATACCAATCCGAAAGCACCCTGAGAGTCTTATCAGACCGAATTTCGAAACTGGGTTCTAAGACTGGTCAGAGCATGCTTATTTGGGAGCTTGTGAACGTCTAAAGAACAAACTATAATTCTGAAGCTGGGGTCCTAAGGCTGGTCAGAGATTCTTATCTGAAAGTGTCATGACCACCTAAAGAACCACTAAAATTGATACTGAGTCTATTCTGATAATTGGGAGGCACTACTAACAGCTCGTGAATTTCTGTAGTCAAATTGATCAGCTGACATTTCTGACTAACACTGAGGGTTCTAACTTTTTGACTAAAATTGAGCTAATACGTAGCTAACTGAGATTTCAATTTATACTAACAATATGAGAAGCCACAATGTTGATAAAATCAAGCAACAAGGAAGACTAACCCAACAGAAAAAAATTCTAACTGATCTCATTCGACATTAGGGCTAAAGTCATCCTTACAAGGAAGAGCATTTATTCGATATTTAGATAATGGAAAATATCCAATAATCAACTCTAAACACATTTCACAAGCTATAACAGAATCTTACATATAATTCATTCACATTCGAAAGCTTAGGACTAGAATTCACTTTATGGGAGCAACATCAACATAGTCTTAAACTGATGGAATTATATCTAAATTAAACATGGATAACATTGATAACGGGCAAAAATATATGCCCGAGATACTCTTTATTACTTCAATTAGTCTTGTTTATCTAAGTTATTGTATACATTTTCATGTAATTTTATATAATGTGGAGATATGTGCTAACCAACATGATTAGCCTTTGTTTTGTAGGTTTTGATAATGTTTGAGTAACTAATCCATGAGTTGGTGAAGTAGAAGCTTGGAAACGGAATTAACACGCGAACGTCGGCAAGGAAGAGGCACAAAACAGCCCACCGGCGCGTCGACAAGGTGCCACGGCAGGCAGGCCGCTCAAAACAGCCCACCTGCGCGTTGGCAACGTGCCACGGCAGGTGGACTCCGTGACCATGGGGCTACAACGTGCTGCCCAGGCAGCGTGACACGTTGCCAACGCGGCAAGGTGCTGCCTGGGCCGATTTCGGGTGATTTTCCAGAGAGCCTCCGCGTTCGTAGCGTGTCACGGAGGCCGTGCTCCGCGACGCACTCCGTGACACGTTGCTTGTTAATCCGGGAAAGATTCCTACTAATATAAATAGCACACTTAGGTTTATTTTTCAAAAGGAAGACTTGGTGGAGCAAGGACGTGGGTTAGGAGCAGTTGAGGGACGAAAAAGCTAAGGGTTTTTCTCTCTTTCTTTCTTCTTTCAATCAATTGTACGTATGATTTACACTCATTTGAGGATGATCAATCCACAAATGAGTGGCTAATTCTCTTCCTTGCTAAGGTTTTGAACATGTGTATTGAATTTTGATTGTGAATTATATGGTTTTTCATCTTCTTCTTTAATGTTGTTCTATTAATTCTTGTTCTTTACTGCATTAGTGTGTGGCCAACATTAATGTACATCTAAAAAGTCCAATTTCACTCGAGAGAGCAAGAAATTGGAAAGTTGTGAATTAATAGGGTATTGTTCTTAACTTGATTTGGGAAAATTGGGTTTTGATGTGCTTTCCTGATAGAAATATACTTGAAAGCCGTATTAGTCAATTTAGGAACCGGAATTGTATTGCTAGGTCATAAATTGCATTTGATCACAGAAATGTAGACGAATGGTTTATGATTCTAAAGTGAGATTAAATACGAGAGTTTTAATCTCTAGGCTAATGTTCTTGGCTAGCAACATGAAGAGAAGAATAACCGAATTATGATTACTATCGAATTCATTACTTGTTCTTAACCTTGGCATGCTCTTATCCATAGTTTCAATTCAAGTACATATTTGTTAATAGTTTTAGTATATAGTTTATAAACAAAATTATTTAACTTTTGGTTACATTGTTGTCAACATAATTAGAAGTAAACTAGAATATAGTATACTTAAGCAATTTTATTTATCCAGAGTCTCCTTGGATCGATACTTGGCTTACTTAGCCACTTTATTACTTGTTTGACCACGTGCACTTGCGTGTCGGTTTTTAACCCCTACCGAACCAGCCGGACAAGTTTTTGGCGCCGTTGCCGGGGAGACTTGGCAATTGGTGAAATTGTTTTAAGTATAAATTTACTGTATTTTTGTTTTATTTTCTTAAGTGGTGACAACTTGGTCTAGTGTTTGTTTTAATTCTTCTTTATTTGATTTTATTTTTCTGCTTGTTCTTATACCCTTATTGACATGACATCGTGGAATATAAATGGTTTCAATGGTGGATACTCATATTTTAGTGAATCTTGTCTGAACTGTGGAGGACCCCACTTGTGGCAAAACTGTAACATGTGCAATATATGTGGGTGTCAATATGGCCATTGGGGTGATTGTCCAAAGGCATATTCCCCTCCCCGAAGCCCCTACTATGATCATTTTGTTGTTTTTGCTAAATATAGGCATGTTGAAAATGAGGACTTGGGACGCCAAGTTCAAATAGAGGACATGATGAAACAACTCCTGGAGCAATCAGAAGCAATGAAGGAGTCGGTGGCAGAATTGATAATTCAGCAAAAGGAGAATGCAGAGGTTGTAAGCAGGATGAGCGTCAAACTCACGGAGATGTGTGCTGAGGCTGAAGCTTATGACAATTTGCAGGTGACAGTTTTAGCCGATATTCAAGAGGAACTACAAGAGGAATATAAGGGTGAATTCTTGGATGAAGCCCAACAATTAGAATCTCTTGAGTGTCCCCGTGATGGGCTCACACTTATGGAAAACCCATTCTTGGAAGAAGAGTTAGCGTATCCCCCAGTCGACTTTAATGGTGAGATAGATGTCGATGTCGAGAAGGTATATACAAGTAAGGAGGTCAAGCAAAATGCAGTTTCAGAGTTGAGGTGTATTGGACCACACTCTACGCATCTTTCAACATTAAATTTGGTTGACAACATAGAAATAGAGTCTTCCAAGTTTGTAGAGAAATGTCTAGAGGAGGACCAAGCACCATATGTTTTGAAATTTGCTAACTCAAAAAGACAGAATGACTTCGCTTACTTAAGGACCAATAAATGCAAAAGGCAACATCTACTGTTTGGTCCTTACAATTTTTCACCACCACCCCTGGAGCATAAGAGGAAATTAGAGAAGAAATTAGGGGTGAGATTCATATCCTCTAGGTGGAGGAAAAAGTGGTGAAACTTGGTACGTCGTACCGCGACGTAAAATTAGGCGCTGCTTGGGAGGCAACCCAAGGGTACCACAGGTACCATTTTAATTTCTTGCAATTGAGTTAATTTTTGTTTATTTTCATCTTGTGTTGTTTTGGTGGAAAGTTAAGCGCAGATGGAGGGGAAGTCTGAGTACCCGTGGAGGAGGAAGCTAACAAGCATGGAAGAGAAAAAGTGTGGGGTTGAACACCCACTTGTCCATAGTTGAAGAAAACCATGCTGTCAGCTAGGCTTAAAGGCCTCAGGGAGTATTTCTCACCCTTTGTAACCTTTAGTTTGATGCTATGCGGACATAGCATGATTTAAGTGTGGGGTGAGGGAAATTTCTAGGAAATTTGAAAATTTCTGTGCTTAATGATTTTTGGTGAATGTAATGCTTGTACAAAAGTTGGTGAGAAATTTGAAAATTTGAAAATTTTGAAAAATTTTTGTGAATTAAGCATGACTTCATCACCCGTTGGTTTTTCTTTTCGGTTCTTTTCCGACGGGGGGTATTTGAACCGAAGAATAAATTTTTTTTTTCTTTTCTTTTTTTCTTTCTTTCCTTGGTCTGTATATAAAGTTTTTTTAGTCATAGCTAGGGACTGTTTCCGACGATGGATGGATGACGACCGTCTTGAGGAAAATTAGTTGATAGGTTTTGGGTTTTGAAACCATAACTAATTGGTGCTGGATGTTCTTGTTATGTGCTATACATGGTTGTAAGATGCAAGTATGTTCAGTGTGAAGCATGCAAGTGTATAACTCTGTTTGAGACACTTAGGCTCTTGAATTTGACTCAATATGATGGAAGCTTAATTCTGAATTCTTGTGATTAGCTGAGTAAGAGTCTACTGATTGTGTCTTGATTTAAGCATGTGCCATGAGTGTAAGGTTTTTGAGTATTCTATGCTATTGTGGAATGTCTAGAACTTGCCTGGTGTGTATATAAAACGAAATGAAGGATGTGAATTGTAGGAGATGATTTAGGCATTTCTTTGAATGAACCAATTTTTATCCCTCATTATACCTACCTTGAAAAATTAATCCTAGTTAACCCCATTGAGCCTTGAGCCTATTCTTTGACAGCTGCAACATAAGCTTAATCCTTTTTCTTTCATTAGCCTTGAAATTGAACCAAAACTCCGAAGCGCTTAAAGGAAAAAATCCGAAAGGGTAAAGGAGTGAGAAGAATGGAAAAGAAGGAAAAATAGCAAGTTGTAAATAGTTGAGAAAAGGAAAAAGGTGCATTTGTGTTAAAATGGTTGGTTATTAGTAGGGAGTAAGAAAAGGAATGAATGAAACATATTGCTTAAGTACTCCTTACTAATAAGCTAAAAGTGTCGAAAGAAATGGGGGAACAAAAGAGGAAAAAGAAAACTAAAAGGAGAAAAAAGGTGAAGTGAGGGAAGGGAAGTTTGTAATGAAGGCGTGATGTATTAAAAGCGCTTAGGAAAGATAGTCACTATTACTGATCATAATAGTACCTACCCGCACCTGAGTTACATTACAACCTAAAAAGTCCTACTTGATCTTACATTCACACATCCTTATATTAGTGGAATAAAACACTAAGGGCAAGCTTATGGGTCATTACATGATGCATGTGAATTCTTTGTGAGAGTGAGCGTAATTATATTCATATACCCACACATGTTGTGATATAAAAAATCATTTTTGCGTGTGAAATTGGGTAACTCTCTTTCCGTAAGGGGCACATGTTGAATGAAGGATATGATTCATGTGGGATTTCTTAATCAGTTGATTTGCATGAGTTTGCTAAGATTGAGAGTCGATTCTTGAGGTTAAGAAGTCTTAACATAGTTGTACTTCATTTCAATGATCAAATCAGGCATGCTCTATTTTTAGCTTGTATCTTACGTAATCATTATAGCCGTAACTTGAATTCTCTTGCTAAATTAGTTATGTGGGAGTCTCCATATGCATGATATGTAAAAGGTTGTTCGAGGACGAACAAGGCTTTAAGTGTGGGGTTGTGATAACGGGCAAAAATATATGCCCGAGATACTCTTTATTACTTCAATTAGTCTTGTTTATCTAAGTTATTGTATACATTTTCATGTAATTTTATATAATGTGGAGATATGTGCTAACCAACATGATTAGCCTTTGTTTTGTAGGTTTTGATAATGTTTGAGTAACTAATCCATGAGTTGGTGAAGTAGAAGCTTGGAAACGGAATTAACACGCGAACGTCGGCAAGGAAGAGGCACAAAACAGCCCACCGGCGCGTCGACAAGGTGCCACGGCAGGCAGGCCGCTCAAAACAGCCCACCTGCGCGTTGGCAACGTGCCACGGCAGGTGGACTCCGCGACCATGGGGCTACAACGTGCTGCCCAGGCAGCGTGACACGTTGCCAACGCGGCAAGGTGCTGCCTGGGCCGATTTCGGGTGATTTTCCAGAGAGCCTCCGCGTTCGTAGCGTGTCACGGAGGCCGTGCTCCGCGACGCACTCCGTGACACGTTGCTTGTTAATCCGGGAAAGATTCCTACTAATATAAATAGCACACTTAGGTTTATTTTTCAAAAGGAAGACTTGGTGGAGCAAGGACGTGGGTTAGGAGCAGTTGAGGGACGAAAAAGCTAAGGGTTTTTCTCTCTTTCTTTCTTCTTTCAATCAATTGTACGTATGATTTACTCTCATTTGAGGATGATCAATCCACAAATGAGTGGCTAATTCTCTTCCTTGCTAAGGTTTTGAACATGTGTATTGAATTTTGATTGTGAATTATATGGTTTTTCATCTTCTTCTTTAATGTTGTTCTATTAATTCTTGTTCTTTACTGCATTAGTGTGTGGCCAACATTAATGTACATCTAAAAAGTCCAATTTCACTCGAGAGAGCAAGAAATTGGAAAGTTGTGAATTAATAGGGTATTGTTCTTAACTTGATTTGGGAAAATTGGGTTTTGATGTGCTTTCTTGATAGAAATATACTTGAAAGCCGTATTAGTCAATTTAGGAACCGGAATTGTATTGCTAGGTCATAAATTGCATTTGATCACAGAAATGTAGACGAATGGTTTATGATTCTAAAGTGAGATTAAATACGAGAGTTTTAATCTCTAGGCTAATGTTCTTGGCTAGCAACATGAAGAGAAGAATAACCGAATTATGATTACTATCGAATTCATTACTTGTTCTTAACCTTGGCATGCTCTTATCCATAGTTTCAATTCAAGTACATATTTGTTAATAGTTTTAGTATATAGTTTATAAACAAAATTATTTAACTTTTGGTTACATTGTTGTCAACATAATTAGAAGTAAACTAGAATATAGTATACTTAAGCAATTTTACTTATCCAGAGTCTCCTTGGATCGATACTTGGCTTGCTTAGCCACTTTATTACTTGTTTGACCACGTGCACTTGCGTGTCGGTTTTTAACCCCTACCGAACCAGCCGGACAAACATTCTACATGAATTCAAATAAATATGATATATATTTATTCCCTTCACAATCGAAAAACTCAGGGCTATAATTCATAAATAAGCTAGTCGGGATTTTGGGGACACAAGGGAAGAACTATCCCCTTGTTGAATTCCCACAAACCTGGCTAAAATTCCCCAGAAAAAGAAGCTTGAATGGCTGCAATTGATGAGGAACCCTAGACTTCACTTGAGAGTTTTGAGAGAAAACTTACGCAATTTCTGAGAACATCTGAGTGGGAATGAGGGGGAAACCGTTTAGACCCTCAAAATTCCTTTAAAATTGACCAAAACGATGTAGTTTAGAGTCTAGGAGGTTAGGAAGTTACTGAAACACCCTTAGAAAATTTGCAGGAAAACTGATTGCCAGTACCCCACGAGGGACCTAATGGGTTATGCCTAGAGACCACGACTCGTGGTCGCAATCATCAAATGTTCTGCCAAATATCTCATACTGGTCACCAAGGGGGACACCACGAGTCATGGTGTACCCGACGACTCGTGGTGACCCACTCGTTAGGTACACAGCCTAAAAATTTTCGAAATCACCACGAGAAACACCAGACACGTGGTGCCCCAAAAGAGTCGTGGTGAGGATCCATTGAGTACACTGCCTAACTTTTCCAATCTCCCAATCCAACACTGACCATGGATCATCCTACGACTCGTGGTGTTGACCACAACTTGTGGTCACACCCTGGTCACCCTTTTTTTTCAATTTTTTTCAATCAAGTTCAAGGTCCTCACCACGAGTCACTTAACGGCTCGTGGTCAGCCCCACGACTCACAAAATGACTTGTTCTATGATCTGGTGCAAATTTTCTAATTTTTTTCATTTTAATTTCCGAGTCTAGTCTTTAAGTTTCTGGGGCATTACAGAAAGTATGCGTCAGTACTTTGAATGTATTGAGTAAGTGAGATATACAATAAGCATGGAAATAAACAATTGAACTAAAATAATATGAAATGACCAACTGATACTAGATACTGATAAAACTGAGCTATAACTATTATGGTCAATAATGACCCTGAATGATGGTCAATAAATATGTCCTGGAATTGAGTGACTAAACTGAGCTAATTTGAACTGAACTGAATAGTTACTAAGTTGACTGATACTGTGCTGAACTGAGACTGAACTGAACTGACAAGTGGAGAATCTATAACTGACATATAACCACGTGAGCTAAACGTGGAGTCCGATGTATACACCCTATTGGATAAAGCCTACTGTACCTTGCCAGGATATAGTGGCTAGCTGGGTGATCAGAAAGCTGGAGCCCATTGGGCCAATAATCTATGGTGGCAACGTAGTTTTCGAAACCTGAGTGCGCTGGAACCCCGATCCGCTCGGTGCTAAGTACTACTCCCACTGGATAGTCCTAACTTGACTACTAAGATGATACCTCGAAGCTGAGGACCTGGACTAAGTCAGGAATAGTTATCTGGAAGTTACTTGAGAGTCTGTAGGACCGAATAACTAAAAACTGGTGTTTTAAGAATGGTCAGAGCTTCTTATCTAGAAGCATCGTAACCGCTAAAGAACTAACTGGAAATGATACTGGTGGTTCTAAGACTGGTCAAAGCTTCTTATCTGAAAGCGTCGTAACCATTTAAAGAACAAACTGATAATTGATAACTAAAAAATTGGAACTGGGAGGTATTGCTGACTCCTCAAGAAACTGATTATACTCAAATTGATCAGCTGACATTTCTATAAGATACTGAAATTTACTAAGTACTGACTAAGACTAAACAATCAATAATTCTACTCTTAATCATGCAACTGTACTATCCTGGTGATTTCAAGAACAATCAGAATTAAGCAACACTTGTATTTAGAATATGCTGAAATATTCAATTCATTGTATTCAAAGAAACTAGGTCTAAAATCATATAATTTCATGAAAATAGATAATGATTAAAAGTTTAGTTAACAACAGCCCTCAACACTTATGAAAATAATAACATGAAGAAATCCATAATTTACTGACAAATGAACCCTAACTGTGAACTTCAGGGCTAGAACTGATAAGCATTTCAGAAGAGTTTTGGGGCACAAGGGAAAAACAGTCCCCTTGTTGAATTCCTGCATACCTGGTGTCAAATTTTCCATAAAGGATATGGAGAATCAAAGGAGAAAACTTGAAAGCCCTAGCTTGCTCTGAGAGAACTGTCAGGAACTTCTTTGCTCTGGAGATCGAGAGTTGAGTGAAAAATGAAAGAGATTTAGTTGATTACCTCTTTAATTCTCTCCAAAATGTGCCCAAAATGACGTATTTTAGGAACTAAAATAGCTGGAAGTTACGAAAATGCACCTGAATGAAAATTCGAAAAACTGCCCGACAGGGACCAACGGGTCACACAAGGAGTCGTTGGTTGATATCATGACTCATTGGGACCAGTCGTTGTTCCTAGGAATGAAATCAAGGCTCACTAGAATTTGGCAATGGGTCGAGACCACGACTCGTTGGATGAACCAACAGGGTGTTGGTACCTCTCATTGTCACTAGTAGGATTTTTAGACAAATCTTGGGAACCCCACTAATGGACGACACAATGGCTCATTGGTAGAACCAATGGGTCATTGTGTACGCTTGCGGTCAACACTACCTGGTCCTGCAATCTGGTGATGGGTGGAAACGATGACTCTTTAGAGGTGAAAACGAGTCGTTGGTTCCAGTCGTTGCTTCTGGGAGGTGTCTGGAAGATTTCTGTACTGAAAAACAATGGCTCCACAGAACGACTCGTCACTCTTCATAAAGGGTCGTTGCATGACTCGTTGATTCCCGGATGGTAAGCTTGCAGCTCAAACAATGACTCATACACGGTCCGTTGGTGTTGATAACGACTCGTTGTCTGAGTCGTCCTGAGACAAAATTTTCCTGATTCCTTCTAATTTTTCATGCACTGACTGAGTTTGGTCTAGAAATTATTTGGGGTGTTACACTCATACATGATGGTTGTTAGTAATAATAAGTCTCCCATTGTTCCTCATGTCTTCAGTTACTCATGTTCAAGTTTTAAAATAGTATGTTCAATTTATGATGAATAGCTTATGAGTATGTATATTTTAGATATATGGCCTTTAGCATGTTGTCCTACTCTCATGATTTATCCTGATTTATATTCATCATTTCAACTATCATTTTACTAGCATGTTTTACTTTCTCTACATACTTAATACATTCAAAGTACTAACCACATACTTTATTATATATCATCTTATGATGTAGGTTCGACTGATCAATTCGAGTAATCCGACTGCATTTGTCTCATCTCTCAAAAAAATTGATTGGTTGGACACCCTTGTGATGACCGAAAAAGTTATGCCATCTTTATTCCAACTTCCTTTGTGTTGTCAAGGATCTACACACGTATAATATTATAGCTATAAGGTGTCGTCTCAGTCTCACTGATAGCTTGCTCCTAATCAGAGCAGCCCCTATTCCCGCTTAGGTGAGTCCTCATTCTCCGGGGACGTTTTCAGTTTTATGTTTTTACCATGTCTTCAGTTTAAGACCTTGTGAGCTAGTTGTGGGTGTTGTCCCACATCTCATCGTAGTAGTAGAGGCTTTTTAGACTATCATGTATAGACAATTCAGCATTATTGATTTATGTTTACGCTCTTGTCCTTATGATACACAGACTTTTGCTTATATCATGTTCATACTTTAATTCTATGTAGTAAGGCTCTTATCATGCTATATATGTACCATAGGTTAGTTGGAGCCATTCGTGGTTTTGAGTGTCGTATCTCGGTCCAGGGTCTCAGATCGGGTCGTGACAAACTTGGTATCAAAGCGAAGGTTTCAGTGTGTACTAGGGTGTCTGAAAGCCGCGTTAAGTAGAGTCTTTTCCATGAGCGTGAAGTGCGCCACACTTATGGGGAGGAGGCTACCAGATGTTTTAGGAAATATCCCTTCTTTCATGATCCATGTCGTGCGAAGAAGTATCTCTCTATTCCTGTAACTTGTGCTACACACATTTGCGAAAATATGCCTCAACACTGAGTCAATGGTAGAAAAAATAGCAACAGAAATTTCCATGACAATGACAATGGAGACGGGCATCAACCAGCTTCACTAGCTCCAGTGGATCCCTTTCTTGAGCAGGTTACTAATGCCGAGTTTAGGGAGGCGTTTCAAATGTTGGCTCAGGCTATGACAACCCAGGTCAACCAGCAGGCAGTTGCCCATGTTCATTAGAATGAGAATGCGGCGGCAGCGAGAGTACGAGACTTCCTCAGGATGAACCTACCTAAGTTTCATGGGTCAAAAGTGGACGAGGACCACATGAGCTCATAGAGGGGGTGCAGAATATCACCTAGATTATGGGGGGAACTAGAGAGGAGAGTGCAGACTTAGCCTCCTATCAGCTAAAGGGGGTTGCTCATATATGGTTCAGTCAGTGGAAGGACAACAGGGGAATTTGAGCGTTTCCCGTGGGTTGGGATGAGTTTGTGACTGCTTTCTTGGACAGACTCTTTCCTAGGGAGTTGAGAGAGAAGGTATCTAAGTTCATCAATCTAAAGTAGAACAACATGACTGTACAGGAGTATGCCTTGGAGTTTACCTGGTTGTCCAAGTATACACCGGAGATAGTTGATGGTTTGAGGGCTCGTATAAGCAAGTTTGTAAATGGAGTGACAGATTCACTGGTCAAGGAGTGTAGGACCACCATGTTGATCAATGATATAGATTTCTGCCAGCTGATCATATATGCCCAATAGATAGAGGCGAAGAAGATGAAGGAGAAAGAGAGAGAGGCCAAAAGGGCCAGGACAGGGAGCCATGGGCACTTTCAGTAGAGATCCGGTGGTGGACATCTCCCTCTGTTCTACCAGAGGTCGTCAATCCCATCTCACTCACTAGCCAGCGTTCCATCCAGACCTTAAGGAGGTCAGAGAAGAAGAGCGTCAGTCACTAGGTGTCAGAGGAGCATGTCAGGGGAGCACACTTTTCCAGCTTGTAGAAAGTGTGGCAAGAAGCACCTTGGCGAGTGCTTGGTTGGTACTGATGGTTGTTTTGGGTGTGGGAAGCTCGGAAATATGCTCAAAGATTGTCCTTCATCTAGGCAGGGCAGCAGTAGAGGTCATGCCCCAGCTGCCACTTTAGCAGCTCCAGCAGCTCGCCCATTTTAGTAGGGAACATCTTTTAGTGCAGGTGGTGGCCAGCGCTAGAACTGGTTCTATGCACTATCTTCTCGACAGGAGCCGGAGGTCTCTCCCAATGTGGTCACTGGTATGTTACGAGTATTTCATCTTGATGTGTATACATTGTTAGACCTAGGGGATACCTTGTCTTTCGTGACTCCTTATTTGTTGTTAGTTTTAGAGTCAGTCCCGAAATCCTGTCAGAACCCTTCTAGTATCTACTCCTATCAGTGAGTCAGTCTTAGCTCGACAGGTATACATAAATTTCCCTATCATGATTCTTCAGAAAGTAACCATAACTAATTTAGTGGAGTTAGATATGATTGATTTTGATGTTATATTCTATATGAATAGGTTACATGCTTATTATGCCTCAGTCAATTGTAGAACCCGTACGGTAGAGTTTCAATTTTTAGGGTAAACCAGTCTTAGAGTGAACGGGTAGTTCAGTTGTGCCTGTAGGTCGCGTTGTTTCCTATCTCAAGGCCAGGAAGATGATCTCTAAGGGCGGTGTATATCATCTAGTTTGGGTCAAGAATTCTATGTTCAGGACCCCGACTTTTCAGTTAGTTCCTGTTGTATGCAAGTATTCAGAGGTGTTCCCAGATAATCTACCAAGAGTCCCTCCCGAGCGGGAGATTGACTTTGGTATTGACATTCTCCCTGATACGCAACCCATATCCATTACTCCTTACAAAATGGCTCCATCCGAGCTAAAGGAGTTGAAAGAATGGTTAAAGGACCTACTACATAAGGGTTTCATCAGGCCTAATAAGTCCCCGTAGGGTGCTCCAGTTCTCTTTGTAAGGAAGAAGGATGGTTCCCTTAGAATGTGCATTGATTATCGATAGTTGAACAAGGTCACCATCAAGAATAAGTATCCCCTCCCCAAGATTGATGACCTGTTTGACCAGCTTCAGGGTGATAAGTGCTTTTCAAAGATAGACCTCATATCCAACTATCATCAGCTCAGTGTTAGGGAGAGTGACATTCTGAAGACAACCTTCAAGACTCGGTATGGTCACTATGAGTTCGTAGTTATGTCTTTTGTACTAACGAATGCTCCTGAAACTTTTATGGACTTGATGAACGGGGTGTTCAAGCGTTATTTAGATATGTTCGTGATTGTCTTCATAGATGACATTCTCATATACTCTTGGAGAAAGGAGAATCATGTCGCTCATTTGAGGATTGTGTTGCAGACTCTTAAGGACTGCCAACTATTTGGTAAATTCAGCAAGTGTGAGTTTTGGCTGAACTCAATAGCATTTTTGGGTCATGCCGTGTCTAGCGAGGGTGTGCAGATAGACTCTCAAAAGATAGAAGAGGTAAAGAATTAGCCTAGACCTGTCAGTCCTTCAAATATTAGGAGCTTTTGGGTATAACTGGCTACTCCAGGAGGTTCATAGAGGAATTTTCATCCATTGCAGCACTATTGACTAAGTTGACCCAGAAGAAGGTCAAATTTCAGAGGTTAGATGCTTGTGAGAAGAGTTTTTAAGAGTTAAAGGCTCAACTCACTTTAGCCCCAGTATTGACCCAACCGGAGGGCACGAATGGTTTTGTTGTGTATTATGATGCTTCTAGGGTTGGTCTTAGTTGTGTGTTGATGCAGCATGACAAGATCATTACATATGCCTCTAGACAATTTAAGAATCATATGAAGAATTGTCCGATGACCTAGAATTGATAGTGGTGGTGTTTGCTTTGAAGATTTGGAGGCACTATTTGTATAGAGTCCATGTGGATGTGTTCACGGACCACAAGATCTTTCAGTATGTTCACTCAGAAGAACTTGAACTTGCAACAAAGGAGATGGTTAGAGCTTCTCAAGGACTATGACATGATTGTTCTTTACTATCCGGGCAAGGCTAATGTAGTGGCAAAGGCTCTTAGTAGGCTTTCTATAGAGAGTGTGTCTCATGTCGAGGATGGGAGAAAGGAATGATGAAGGATGTTCATAGTCTTGCTCGTTTAGGGGTTTGGCTTATAGATTCTACAGATGGTGGTGTTGTCATTCAAAATGGGTCGGAATCTTCATTGGTGAAGGAAGTCAAAGCTAGGAAAGATGAGGAGCCCATCCTAGTGAAGCTGAAGGAAGTTGATTCGGAATTAGAAAGTGGAGGTTCTCTCCCAAAGGGGAGATGGTGTACTTCGATATTACAACCTATTGTGTGTTCCGGCTATAGATGGCTTGATAGAGTGAATGTTAAGTGAGGGTCATCGCTATTGATTTATCTATCCAGGTTCCACCAAGATGTACCGCGATCTACGGAAAGTCTATTGGTGGAATGACATAAAAAAGGACATAGCAGAGTTTGTGGATAAGTGTTCGAATTGCCAACAGGTGAAGGTTGAGCATCAGAGACCTGGAGGTATGCTTTAGGACATTAGCATTCCTACTTGAAAGTGAGAAGAGATCAATATGGACTTCGTTACAGGCTTGCCTCGTACACACTGATAGTATGACTTAATATGGGTGATTGTGGACAGGTGACCAAATCAGCCCATTTTCTACTAGTCAAAACTACCGATTCAGTTGAGGATTATACTAGATTGTATATTTAGGAGTTAGTTTGATTTTATGGAGTTCCCTTGTCCATTATTTTAGATAAGGGTACTCAGTTCACCTCTCAGTTTTGAAGATTGTTTCAGAAGGGCCTTGGTACTGAGGTGAAGCTTAGTACAACTTTTCACCCGTAGATAGATGGTCAGGCCGAGTGGATCATTCAGACTCTTGAGGACATATTGAGAACGTGTGTAATTGATTTTAAGGGTAGTTGGGATAATCCCTTGCCTCTCATCTAGTTTACCCACAATAATAGTTATCACTCCAACCTTAGATGGCACTGTTTGAGGCTCTTTACGGGCGGAGGTGTAGATCACCCATTGGACGGTTTCAGGTAGATGAGGCTATCTTGATAGGACTAGACTCAGTTCATGAGGCTATGGAGAAAGTTTAGCTTATTAGGGAGAGGCCAAAGACAACTCAGAGTCATCAAAAATCTTATATGGATGTTAAGAGGAGAGAGATTGAGTTCGAGGTTGATGATTAGGTGTTTCTGAAGGTGTCTCCCATGAAGGGCATGATGAGGTTTGATAAGAAAGGGAAGCTTAGTCCCCGATTTGTTGGTCCTTATAGGATTCCGAGGCGGGTTAGGAAGGTGGCATATGAGTTGGAGCTACCATCGGAGTTAGCTTTGGTGCATCCAATTTTTCATGTATCTTTATTGAATAAGTGCATTGGCCTTAATTGTTCTGGATAGAGCATTGGTGTGAGGGATAGCCTTACTTATGAGGTGGTTATCCTTGATCGTAAGTTCGGAAATTGAGAAAAAAGCAAGTAGCTTAAGTAAAGGTTTTTTTTTGGAGAAATCAACTTGTTGAGGGAGCTATGTGGGAAGCTGTAGCAAATATGATGGCTAGATACCCGCATCTCTTTCCTTCTTACTCAGTTCCAGCATGAGGTACCAGTTTCCTCCCTAGTACTCTATTCAGTTTCATGTCAAGTTCATGTCTCTAAGTTTCTTTCATGTCATGGCATGCATATATATTTCATGAATTCAGTTCAATCATGTATATCAGTTCGAAGTCAATCACTCCGTCAGCCTTTGGCTATGGTTGTTTAGTTTTGGGATTGCAATTCTTTCCCCAGACTTTTAGTATGCTTAACTACTTTCAAGAATGAATGTTCTCAAGGGGGAAATAATGTAACACCCCAAAAGTTTCTAAGACCAGATCTAGAGATTGAAATAAAGAAAACCGAAAGATCTGCACCAGGTCACAGAACAAGTCATGGTGTGACTCGTTAAGTGACCTGACGGTTCATTGCCTGACTTGTTAGTTGTGAAAGAGTGGGCAATAAGGTTGGTATCAAAATAGCTGACATATGGCATAACAAGTCGTTAAGTATTCCCATGATTCGTTTAGTCCACCGTTAAGTGTGTGTAGTGGTGGAAAAATTGTGGATTTCCAGTGTACTTCACGAATTGAGAAACAAGTCATCGAGTCCCTTGACGACCCGTTGAGTTGGAAAAAAAATCAAAAAATGATTTTTTTGGCTTCAGAGGTGACGGGTCAGACCACGACCCATTACTTAACCTGACGGGTCGTTGGGTTAGCAGAGTCATTTTTTCAGTCGGTTCATTAAGAGTGTTTTCGTAATTCCTAAGTTCCTAACTCCTAAACTACATCATTTTAATCCTTCTAAAGAGTGTATTAAAGGTTTTACCCATCTTAAGTCCTCATTCTACCCCTAACACTCTCATTAGAATATAAAATCCCTAAAGAGAAGCTAGAGTTCTTCATCAAGTCTTCGTCAATTCCCTTTGGGTCTCCAATCTAATTGAAGATTCTCCAAGCCCAAGTATGTAGGGCCATGAATAGGGAATTTCTTCCAGCCTCATGCCTAATTTTTTCACTAACTCATGAATTCAAGTCTCCAATTAAGTGTATTAAAAATTCTAGGGTTCAACGCAATTCCATGCAAATATCCATGTTATATCTATGGTTTCAATTCTCTCATGCTTCTATTAATGATTTAAGACTATTGGGGTGTTGTGCCCAAGCACACGCGGTTGTACAAGTAATACAATGGGCCTTTTTAAGAGTTGGATGTCGAACCCATAGGGATTGAACCAATTCAACGAACTCTCAAGTTCAAGTGTTAAAATTTAATCTTCACAAGTGTTGATTATAGAAATTTCATAAAATTCTAATTAAGTCTAGGGGTGATCACAAAATACTTGGGAAATAATAATAGAAACAACTAGAGTTAAGGCCTAATAATCATGCAATGCTTATAATTCTCAATGGTTCGAGTATGAAAACTTCAGTTGTTGTCTCACATAATTAAAATGTGATGTTCATGGTCTTTCAATCCTCTAAACACGACAAAATAGTCTCACACCTACACCGTTGAGCAGGGATATGACGTCCTAATTCGTGAGCAATTTAACTACGTGGATGTGGTTTACGGATTTTGTGCTCTTGATTATGGACTTTCGTACCACTAATTATTAACCTAGACTTAGCTTCACAACTACTTCTATGAGTGGTGATGTGATAATTCTAAGTAGGTGTCTAGCTCATCCTATTTTAATAACCAAAGCAGGCAAATTAGGTATAATTTCTATCCTAACCGCGAATCCAATCGTAAATGTAAGAACTTGCTCCCTACATTCTCATGTTCTAGCCTAGGGTTACTCTTTTGAGCCTTTACCTAAGTTTAACGCATTTGTTTTCATGGTGATCAAGCATAAAAACATTAATAATAAAGAATGTAAGACAAAACAACAACTAAAACTCAAACATTACAATCATATTACGTAGCCTCAACCCTAGAGGAAGGGTTTTAGCCGCTCATGTTCATACAAATACTCTAAAACATGATTAGAGTAACGTACTTACAAGAATAATTAAAATAGAAGGCAAAATAATGAACCCTAGGTAGAGTTCTTCACTTCTCCCTTCACTCCTTTACGGTTTCCAAAAGATATTTCGTGATAAATGAATTTTGGAGCTAAGGTTTTAATTTATACTAAATGAAAAATTGCACTTTTTGCCGGTAATGGACTGCCTCTATGTCACAGAGCTGGTCACACCAATTTGCCTCCATGACATAGAGCAAACGCACAACAACACTGGTTTGGCGCTGGCATGGGCAGGTTGTGCGCGTTGCCTGCCGTGGCACGCTGCTCATCGCGGGGCTGCTTGGCCGTGGCACGGGCCTATCGTGTGGCTTCACTGGAATGGTATGCCTAGCATGTGCAGATGCCTTTCGTGATGCACTGCTGGACGCACAGCTCCCTTGTTGTGGCATGCTGCTCAGTGCGCCCATGCTGCGTGGCTCGGCATGTGCATACCCTAGTGGGATATCATGTGACTCTTTTGCAATTTGTTCCGAGCTTCCTCCTTAAGTCTTAACTATCATATTTAGTCTCTCCTAAGCATTTTACACCTACAAAACAATAACTAATCATGTTGGTTAGTTTATGCACATAAATATTAAAAATCACATGAGAATATAATTAAATAAATTGACAAACTTGACTAAAGTAAGTTATAAAATATCACTTTGGCACATAATTATGACCAAAATCACTACCCCACACTTAAAGCCTTGTTCGTCCTCGAACAACTCTTTTACATCTCATGCACATGAAGACTCACACATAGCTAATTGAAGCAAAACAATTAAAGCTAAGGCTACAACAATTGTTTTAGATGGCAAGTTAACAATAGAGTATGTAAGATTTAACCATCAAAAGCAAATATAACTACCTAAAGACTTCCTATCCTCAAGAATCGACTCTCAATCTCAACAAACTCATGCAAATTAATCGATCAATAAATTTGACATGAATTTTATCCTTCATCAAACATGTGCCCTCACAACAAGAGAGTTACCCATTTCTCACTCACGATTCTTCAAATTTAGAACATGTATGGGTCTATGCATAAGAGATAAGCTCACTCTCACAAAGAATTCACATGCCACGTTTATTGTCCCATAAGCTAGCCTTTAGTGTTTTACTCCACTAATTTAAGAATGTTTGAAAGTAAGATCAAGTAGGACTTAATGGGTTGTAATGTAAGCTAAAGGCAGGTAGGTACTATTATGGCTAGTAATAGTGACTATCTTCCCTAAGCGCTTTTAATACATCATAGTTTCCATAGGAATTTCCATCCTCTTCCTTCACCTTTATGCTTTTTCAACTCCCATTTTCCTCTTTTGTTTCCCCATCTCATTAGACACACTTAAGCTGTTAGTAAGGAGTACTTGAGAAATTTTCTTTTTCGCTCTTTTCTTCTTTTACTTCCTACTAACTCTTATTAATTTTGTAAACAAGTGCACCTCTAGTCTTTTCTTTAACTCCTGCAACTACTCTTTTCTTTCTTCTTCCAACTCCTCACTCCATAACTCTCTTTTGCATTTTCACTTAAGCGCTTAGGAGTTTTGGATCAAATTCAAGGCTAACGAAAAAAAAGGATTAAGCTCATTTTGTGTCTAGCAAAGAATAGGTTAAAGGCTCAATAGGGCTAACTAGGATCAGACATTCAAGGTAGGTAAAGCAACGAATAAAAATTAGGCTCATTCAAAGAAATGCCTAAATCATCTCCTATAATCTACATCCCTCATTTCGTTTTGTATACACACCAGACAAGTTCTAGACACTACACAATAGCATAGAATATTCAAACACCTTACACTCTCAGCACATGATTAATTCAAGGCAAATTCAGCAGATTCTTAACTCAGCTAATCACAAGAATGCAAAATTCAGCTTTAAGCACATCGAGTCACATAAAAGAGCCTAGGTGTATCAAACAGAGTTATACAACTGCTCACATGCTTTAAAATTTACAACACTTGCATCTCACAATCATATATAACACATAACAAGAACATCAAGCCACCAATCAGCTACGGGTTCAAAAATGAAAATCTATTGACTAATTTTCCCTCAGGACGGTCGTCATCCATCCATCATCGGGAAAAATCCCTAACTATAACTAAAACAATTATGTACAGAAATAGAAAAATTTTATTTCTCGGTTCAAAGTGACCCCCATCGTAAAAGAACCGAAAAGAAAAACCGACAGGTGGGTGAATCATGCTCAACTCAAAATTTTCATCAACCACTACCATATCAAACACTAACTCCACCCAAAATCATTAAGCACAAAATTTTGAAATTTCCCTCACCCCACACTTAAATTATGTTATGTCCCTAAAGCATCAAACAAAAATACAGAAAGAGTAAGAAATACTCCCTAAGGCACCTAGACCTAGCTAATAGTATGTTTTCTTTTATTTTGCACAAGTGGGTTATCGACCCCACACTCATCTTCTTCCATTCTCTTTAGCTTCCTCTTCCATGGGTACTCAAAAATCCCCTTTAATCGGTGCTAAAATTACCACCAGAAACAACAAAAGGTGAAAATAAACAAAATAAAAACAAAAGAAAAATAAAATTGTACCTGTGGTACCCTTGGGTTGCTTCCCAAGCAATGCTTAATTTTACGTCGCGGCACGATGTGGACTATCCTTCTCAGGATATCCTCAAACCAGTGTTCCCTTTCGAGAACCATCTTCTTCTCTTTTTATTTTTTGAGGGAACAGCCTCCACTCTGTCCTTATCTTGTTCCTACTTCTTCTTTTCTTAAATCCCTCCATTAGATTGGGGCTGAAATGCGATCATCTCCTGCGGCAGTGAGCTTATGGAATCTACCACCCCACAATTAGTCTCTGACAACCACACTTACCTTACAAAGATCTCGGTAGTGTGTGGGTGTGTTGATATCTTGGTAAACTTGGAAGAGCTCTTCTTTATCATCGACTCTCATTTTAAGGGTCCCTGCCTTACATTTATAATTGCTCCTCCAATGGCCAAGAATGGCCACCCCAAGATTAGAGGTACCTTATCATCAACTTTAAAATCAAGTATGATGAAATCAGCGGGTATAATGTACTTACCCACTTTGATGAGAAGGTCCTCAATTATTCCCTCTGGTGCCACTTGAGACTTGTCTGCCAACTGCAGCATCACTCGTGTTGGTCTCGGCTGACCCAACCCCAAAGTGTTAAACAAAGATATGGGAATTAGATTTTTTGTTTCCCCTAAGTCATGTAGAGCTCTTATCACTTCAACTTTACCAATTTGTATGGGAGGGTAAAACTCCCTGGGTTTTTGAGCTTTTTCGATATCTTACTCATTACCCTGTAGATGCACTCCTCAATTAGTGCCACAGTTTGAACATCCCCCAATATGACTTTGTTAGCCACCACATATTTCAAGTACTTAGGGTACTTGGGCATTCCCTACAAAACATTAAGCAAAGGCAAATTTATGTGAAGTTATTTAAAAATATCAAAGAACTTCTTAAAGCATTCCTCCTCCTTGCTCTTCTTGAGTCTTTGTGGGAATGGTGGTGGTGGTCTCTGTGATGGATGCAATGATGATTGTGCATTGTGTTTCACAACACTATGATTATCTCCCTTATCAGTAGATGGACCCTGTCTGACCAGCTCCGGCTGCACCCCATTTCTCTTTTCCTTTAGTGGTGCATCAACCAATTGCCTGCCACTCCTTAGACTGATGGCATTAACTTGTCGGGGGTTTGTATTTATGTCCCTAGGTAAACCTCCCTAAGGTCTAGTGTGCTAAGCAACTGCTAATTGACCCATCTGCTTCTCTAGATTGCGGGTGGCCAACTGCTGATTTTTCAAATTTGATACCATCCTTGCCTGATTCTCTGCCAATTGGGTTTGCGTAGCCATAATTTTCTGCAACATCTCCTCAATGTTGCTGCTGCTCGACTGGCCACCATTCTGCCTGTTCTGCTGCTGAGGTTGTTGGTAGCTCTGACTCTGATTTCCACCCCAAGAAAAATTTGGGTGGCTCCGCCAATTATTGTTGTAGTTGTTCCCAAAATTCTGATTATTTCTCTGAACATTCCCAACAAAATTGACCAATTTAGGATTGGCCCCACAAGATTCTGCATTGTGCCCATTATTACCACAAATTTCACACCAACTAGAAGCCTGCTGAACTGCATTCACCTGTCCCTGCAGTTGATTCATACTCAGTTTATTGAGCTAAGTCATCATCTGATATTGAAATGATGCTAGCTGTGCCGCCAAGGCATAGACACCATCCACCTCTATCAGCCCTACTGCTCTCTTACCTGCCCCTCTCGATGAATCGCTGTGCCACTCTGGATTTCCCTGACCAATCCTGTTCAACAAAGTGTACAACTCATCATATGTCTTTTTCAGTGATTGCCCACCCGATGCAGAGTCTAGTAAGATTTTGGTGTGTGGGTCTAGACTTTCCACGAAGGTATGGGCTAACACTTCATTGGACTGTTGGTGATGGGGGCAATCAACAGTAACTTGAACCTTTCCCAAGCCAAATACAAGTTATCCTCCGGCCTCTGCTTGAAGCTTAATATCTCACTTCTGAGCTTGGCAGTCTTGCCTGAAGGGAAGAATCTGATGAGGAACTTCTTTGCTAAGTCGTCCCAAGAAGTAATGAAATTAGATGGTTCAGCCTTCAACCACCTCTTTGCCTCTCCCAACAATGAAAATGAAAAGAGTGTGAGTTAGACATAATCAATTGACACTCCGGTGGGGATGAAAGTGTCACTGATCTCCAAGAAGTTTTGTAAGTGTTGTTGTGGGTCCTCATGAGTCATCCCAGCAAACTAGCCACTCGAATGCAACAACTGCACCATGTTCTGTTTAAGCTCAAAATTTCCTACGGGCTCCTGTTTGCGGATACTGGAGGTCAAATTTGTCGCTAGTCGGATTGCCACTTTGCGAACTGGTCAGTTGCCATTTGATCAAGTAACAACTCTGCTTGCCTAACTGGTGGATGTTGTTGCAACTGCTCTTGTAAACTTTTCAACTTTCGCTCTAGAGCTTCCCTCCTGAGCAAATGCAGTTGGCATTCAGGTTCCAACAATGGTTCCACTAGCTCTCTATTCCTTGCCAGCTCTGTAGGGACAACCTATTACCTGCAATGTAGCAGACTAAGACCAAGTTTTTCAATACTTAAGGAAATTAAAAATTACACAAAAACAGAAAAATTCACTAAACTTAGCCAATCCCCGACAATGGCGCCAAAAACTTATTGCGCGTAAGTGCACGTGGTTGTACAAGTAATATAGTGGCCCTTTTTAAGACCCAAATGTCGAACCCACAGGTATTGGAACAATTCATCGAACTCTCAAGTTCAAGTGTTAAAATTTAATCTTCATAAGTGTTGATTATAGAAATTTCGTAAAATTCTAATTAAGTCTAGGGGTGATCACAAAATACTCGAGAAACAATAATAGAAGCAACTAGAGTTAAGGCCTAATAATCATGCAATGCTTATATTTCTCAATGGTTTGAGTATGAAAACTTCAGTTGTTGTCTCACATAACTAAAATGTGATGTTCATGGTCTTTCTAGCCTCTAAGCACAATAAACTAGTCTCACATCTACATCATTGAGCGGGGATGTGACGTCCTAATTCGTGAGCAATTTAACTACGTGGATGTGGTTTACGGAGTTTGTGCCCTTGATTATGGACTTTCGTACCTCTAATCATTAACCTGGACTTAGCTTCACAACTACTTCTACGAGTGGTGATGTGATAATTCTAAGTAGGTGTCTAGCTCATCCTGTTTTAATAACCAAGCAAGGCAAATTAGGTATAATTTCTATCTTAATCGCGAATCCTGTCGTAAGGGTAAGACCTTGCTCCCTACATTCTCATGTTCTAGCCTAGGATTACTCTTTCGAGCCTTTACCTAAGTTTAACGCATTTGTTTTCATGCTGATCAAGCATAAAAACATTAATAATAAAGAATGTAAGACAAAACAACAACTAAAACTCAAACCAACTAAGAATTCATGCAATTACAATCATATTATGTAGCCTCAACCCTAGAGGAAGGGTTTTAGCAAACTCATATTCATACAAATACTCAAAAACATGATTAGAGTAACGTACTTACAAGAATAATTAAAAGAGAAGGCAAAACAATGAACCCTAGGTAGAGTTCTTCACTTCTCCCTTCTCTCCTTTACGGTTTCCCAAAGATATTTCGTGATAAATGAATTTTGGAGATAAGGTTTTAATTTATACTAAATGAAAAATTGCACTTTTTGGCTGGCCATGGACTGCCTCCGTGTCACGGAGCTGGTCGCGCTAATTTGCCTCCGTGGCAAGGAGCAAACGCGCAACAACACTAGTTTGGAGATGGCATGGGCAGGTTGTGCGCGTTGCCTGTCGTGGCACGCTGCTCATCGCGGGGATGCTTGGCCGTGGCATGGGCCTGTCGCGCGACTTCACTGGAATGGCATGCCTGGCGCGCGCAGATGCCTGCCATGACATACTGTTGGACGCGCAACTCCCTTGCCATGGCACGCTGCTCAGTGCGCTGCCCGTGCTGCGTGGCACGCTGTGTGGCTTGGCATGTGCATACCCTAGTGCGACATCGTGTGACTCTTTTGCAATTTGTTCCGAGCTTCCTCCTTAATTCTTAACCATTATATTTAGTCTCTTCTAAGCATTGTACACTTACAAAATAACGACTAATCATGTTGGTTAGCTTATGCACATAAATATTAAAAATCACATGAGAATATAATTAATTAAATTGACAAACTTGACTAAAGTAAGTTATAAAATAGCACTTGGGCACGTTATTATGCCCAAGATCATGGGGCAGATTTTACTCTCAATTTAATTATTAACTCATGATTTCAGTTTTATAAAAATTATGCCCTATTATGCATGATCTACGGAATTCAAGCTTATAAATCTATGATTTCGAGTATGATGAATTATCTAGCATGCATGAATATTTATAAATTCTTAACTTATGATTCCATAATTTTGAATTATGATGTTTATTTCAAGTATGTATGATTTTAGGACTTGGGCAAGCTCATGCAAAGCTAAGTATGTTTATCATGATATTTGCCAAGGCTTATAAGATCAGTTTTAAAGAGATATTTGAAGTCAAGACTCTTCAATATTTAGATTTTAAGCTATATTTCGAGAATATGATTATATGAGCAACATGCATGTTTTAGAAGTAGTGTCTAGTACTGAGTAGGCCAGGGATTCTGAGGACCCTGATCTCTGAACTACGTGCCAATGTAGGATATATTCTTATTTGGGACCTCTCAAGAGAGTGTTTCCCTTGCCTGAGGGCACACTCGTGATATCACACCTTATTCATCCTATGCTCTGGCTCGGCTTAGGATGGCTTTCCTCCACGTGGGCAAGACGTGGGATCATCATGCGCTCATACATTATGGTTGTCAGTTATGACGAGTCTCCTATTGTTCCTTATATCTTCAGTTACTCATGTTCATGTTTTAAAATATTATGTCAGCTGATGATGAATAGCTTATGAGTATGTATATTTTAGATATATGGCCTTTAGCATGTTGTCCGACTCTCATGATTTATCCTAATTTATATTCATGAATTTAATTATCATTTTACTAGCATGTTTTACTTTCTCTACATACTCAGTACATTCAAATTATTGACCGCATATTTTATGCTATATTATCTCATGATATTGGTTCGGCTGATCCATCTAAGTCTCGCCGATAGCTCGCCCCCGATCAGACTAGCCCTATTCTCGCTTGGGTGATTCCTTATTCTCCGAGGACATTATCAGTTTTATGTTTTTACCATATCTTTAGTTTCATACCTAGTGAGCTAGTTCGGGGTGTTGTCCCATCAGCTCATCATAGTAGTAAAGGTTTTTCAGACTATTATGTATAGACAATTCAGCATTGTTGAGTTGTGTTTACATTTTTGTCCTTATGATACGCAGACTTCCACTTATATTATGTTCATGCTTTTTTTCTGTTTAGTAAGGCTCTTATCATGCTATGTATGTACCATGGGTTAGCTTATAGCCATTTGTGGTTCTAGGTCCCATATCTCGATCCAGGGCTCAGCTTGGGTCGTGACAACTAATTACTCAATATCCACAACAAATACAGATAAATCACAACGAAATGACAAGTAGTGGAAGATTTAATTAAATGAAAGAAAAAATAACATCAAGCTGCATAATACATCCTAGAACCTAAAAGTCATTGTACATGAGGACATCTACCTAGCACAGTCTAAATGAGTAAATTAAGAAAATCAAAGAAAAGTCAATTACTGAAAAAAAAGACATATCCAGCGATGGAATTATAGCAACCCATTCTGATTTGCTCACCTTCACTTAGCTTTGCTGCTTGCTCTAAAGATGGGGTCGAGATGAACTTCCAGGATCGAGGTCTGCACTTAGAAAAAAAGTGCAGGAATAGAATCAGTATAAAACAAAGTATTATTAGGCATCATCGATCGACCTTAAATAATAGCACATATAAAGCAAAACAACAATATGCAATTATCCCAGAACACAAGTTTAGTAAATAATACTCATTAAGAAATTCAATTTGTGTAGGGTGTTTGGCTGGCATGCTCACCGGATTGGTCCGCACTACAGTGGTCACTTGACCATTGCAACAGTCTCTCTGGGGCAGTATAGGCCCCGCTGCAGAGGTACTGTCTTGGGCAGTAGCTCGACTTAGCTACACACCTATAGTTTCCTTTAACTCTTTTTCAACATTCTACTCACCACAATCATCCTAGCTACTCATAACTATCAGTATAATAATCAATATACCTTAACCACATGGAACATACAATGGACTACTCACCACCAATTTTACAACTCATCACAAGTTCTTACTTAACTTTACAATTACCATAAAATTATCATAAACACATCAATATTGCTAATACATAGAATACATAGCAAGGAATTCATTTCATTCAAGTTGTCACATTCCCGAATCGGTCTTATTTCCTTACACTCAGTCAAATAACGTAACAAATGGTGATATGTCTGGCACATGCCTCCGTCACATCACTATAAATACTCCAAAAATGATCATCAATGTACACACATGCCAGAGGATCTTATTTCTTCCCTTCCAGACATGACCTGCAGGGGATTGTAGAAATCCATGTACTGTACTGGTGTGGTACCCGCTCCCACTCATCTACTTGTCCGAATGCTCCCCAGGGACACGAGCCACTCAATCATAATCACTGGCTCGGATGCTACCCTTGGGCACGAGCCGCTCATCTCAGGACAAAATATGTTATTCACTTTTATTCACATATCTCGGTATTTTACCACTAAGTAAATTTATTTGACCCTTGGAAGGCCTCATCTTACCTCTCTCAACTTGAATATTCACATAATTCATGGATCACTTTAAGACAATACAAAAGAATATGAACAACCTCTCAACATTCAATTCCACATTACAAAAGTGATAACATCATAGTAGAATCATTCAACAATGGTATTCAACATGGGAATATTGCAACAAGCAATGTCCGCCAATTCACACATTATTATTCCACATAAATACATGCTATTATACAAAGTCTAACTCCTTCTAAACTATAACCTACCTCGATTGAAGGATTACACTAAAAATTACTCTGCTGGAGCCTTGCCTTTCCTCAGTGCTTCGGAACATTTAAAATCTACAACAATAAATTCAAAGTAATCTATTATTTACTCTTCGAATAAGGGTCTTGGGAATTTAAAACTCCCCCAGTTCTACACCACGATTCAATTCATTAACCAAGAGTTAGATTATCATGCCTTAACCTCCCAATGACCATTCTAACCTAATTCATGAATTTTCTACTGCTTCGACCATTTTCAAGCATTTTTAATGCTAACGGTCCAAGATTTATGACTCTAAGTCTCAAATTATCTTAGAGATAAAATAATGCATTTATATTATCCCTAAGAAGTGCTAATTACCCACTTCTAGGCCTAGGAATCAACACCTACCAATAAGTATTCCACTTTTTCTAGTTTTCAGTTCTAGGGTTCTTCAACTTAGAATTTCCACCATTAGAGATCTCTCTTTCGATTCTATGGGATTAGGGAGTCAAAAGTAGAGAGAGCTTACTAAAAATCTTACCTTGGGGGAAGAAAAACTGCTCTGCTCTTGAAAAATCATTTTGAGCTTTCAACAGGCTGTGTTTTGGAATAATGGGGTAAACCACTAGAAATCACTTAAAACCCACTTACTGATTCGCGTTGCCCACTACAGCAGTCATATTTCTGCTGCAGCGAACTTGCTATAGCACTCAAGACACCGCCACGACGGATCCAATGGCTTTTATCCTGGTCTGTTACAACGGGCTTCTAACCGTGGTAACGGTCTCGCTGCAACGGTTATCCCTTCACTGCAGCGGTCCCCCGTAACCAATAGCCCCCATTCCTTGTGCACAACTGTTCCTCCACCTCATGTTCTAAGTAACATTCATCCAACACCTTTTCACCAACAACTTAGGTCAAAGAGGGTGTTCCGAACTTATTTTCCTCTCCGTAATGACAGATGAGTCGTTACAAATACTGATAAGGTAAACCGTTTTCAATATCACAATCACCATTTAGAATGAAATCATATCATAAGAAATAACATCATCTCAAATATCAGTAGAAAATGATAGTACATAATAAGTTAAATCCGTCTATAACTACTGCAACATAATTAAGGAGCATCTATGGAAAATTTTGAGTACAAAGAATAAAGAACGTTACTCATAAAGTCAAAAAATATAAAGTAAATAATCTGAGAGGCTGTCACAACAGATGTAATCAACTCACCTCAAATGTGATAGCCATAAACAAGATCAATTAGGATCCATTGTAATACTAGTAGATGAATCTAAACAGTGCGATAAATGGTGATTGATATGGACCCAATAAGATAATTCATATATCCCTATTATAACTCTTTGATATGATCGATCAACAATTGATATAAAACGGTATACAATTTTTTCTATCATGCTATTTATCATTTGAAATGAAATGTCAAATGTAACATAAAACACGCTATAAGGATTTAAAATATTTATATCAATCTATGATTTTAATGCAAATCATACAATATTATTTCAATAAAATTAAATCGTTGAAACTACTTTCAATTTCTTATACTTAAATATAAGAAAGTTCTCTTATACATTTCACTGGGAGTATCATATCAATACCAACACATTATCCAAGATCAACTAAGTGATCAACTTAGCAGTAAGTATCATGCATCTTTTTTGCTCAGATAGTGTTAGTGTAGTGTTGTATGAACTGCCCATCACTGATAATGTTATTAGCACAATAGTACTCTTTCATGGGGACACTTTGTCGTAGCCATTCACCAATAGGTTGATACTACGTCTACACTATTATGTGTGATTTCATGCAAACACATAGAATTCAGCTGAAGTTAATGTCGGTGAACACAAGTAACTTCTAAAACATTTGGTATTTCAAAAGATATTTATAGCGTATTATACTCCAAGAATCTATTTTTATCAAATTATGACATTCATTGATAATTAAAACTATTAACAAGATTAAATATTCACAAATATATTAAAGTAATTGCCAAATGAGAATTTAAAACTCAAAATATTCAAGAAATTATATTTCAAATTATTTATCTTTTAGAAGCACGAATATCAATGAATATAAATTATTCAAACTAAGTAGTGCTTTCAATGTGATACTTTATAAAATCAAGTTGTTTGTCGAGATATTTTTTAATTACCATAACAAAATATTGTTATAAAGAAATACAATATAACACTACATGAAAAATTAGTTTCAGAGGAAATTTGACCATTATAATAAAATGTTATTATATACGATGATTGTTATACAGATACCTGGCTATTTTTATTTATAAAATAAAAAATTAGTTTCTGAATTCAAATTAAGATTTTTTAGGTGTTTGAAAATGAATCGAGTAATATTTGAAAAAATAATAACATGTGAAGTTTAGTTTAAAAAAATTTTTTAAAAGTTGAAATTGTATTTAAACGTGTATTTCATTTATAAATATGTTAGGAGTTTTGTAAGAGATTTTTTTTCTTTTTAGTTCAAAAACTAGTTTTAGATTGACTTGAACAAGTTTTTTCAATCTTAAAAGTGAAAAAATTGACAAAATATATAATTAGACAAGGCTTTTGTGTTTTGTTTGTTAAAAAAAGCATAGCAAATTAGGTTCAAATGGGCCTTTAAATTTTTTGATATTTGCATTGGAAGCAATCATCTATCTATACTATATTAAAATCATAAAAGTCCTCAAAATGTGGATTGAACTTTCTGCCCTTCATTACAAAACTTTATGATAAACGAAACAGTCATTTATTATTATCCTCGAATTATTATGTGATTATTTATTAATATTTCAAGTGTCCACATCAGTTGACACGAAAAAAAGGGGGAGCTATATACCTATATAATCACTTCAAGGAGCAACATATGTTTGATAATGTCAATAGGTAGGATCTGCATTCCCACGACTCCTATCAAAATTATCAATCAAATTTTAGTATTTAATGAGTTTTATATTATATACTTACATGTATCTAAGGTACATTAGAGTCCTCTTTTTGATTAAAAAAAAAAAGCTAAATCAATGTGTAACATTACAACTTTTAAGATTGTCATCAGTGCTTCACTTTATTTCTTTCAGTCTTCTAGCTTACTCCAAAGTTCCGTATCATTTTTTATTTATTTTCTTTTGTATATCTAAAGTTCTATGTCATTTTGACTAATAAAATTTTATAAAAAATATTTAATTTCTTAAAATATTGGTTATTAAATTTTTTCTTCGTGATGGATTAACAGTTAAGTTCATACCTAAATTCATATTTTTCTATAGTATTTATTGTCAAATGAGATACGCGTGCAAAACGCGTACATTAAAACTTGTAATATATTATAAGCATGAAGTATTAGGGATATAGTTCATATTTTTCGAAAAATTCAACCTTACGTATGATGATTTAAAGATATTTTTATAAATATTATTTGATATAAATAAGTATATGATATCTAGTATTCTTTTATCATAGTTATAGTTAAATTATTTGATTAATATCATAAGGCTCTTGATTAAGTTTTTGTAACGACCCGCCTGGCCATTATAGCACCCCGACCTCCTCAAAGCGGGCGAAATTAAAATTTTTGAAAAATTGAAATGAAGTACCCGAAAAACAAAGGGCGTAAGCCGAATAAGTTCGAATGAGCTAAGTCATAATCGGTGGGCCCATTGCGTTTGCCGCGACGGGACTCTCTTCCATAGCGGAACCGCTGCAGCGGTAATTGGTCCCATTGCAGCCGGTGACGTGGACCAGAATTTCGTAATCCTATTCCGATTAGAATTTTAAAAATCTATTCTCTAAAAAGGGGCTTAATAAAAATGTCCAAAAACAGGAAATAGACTTTTGGAGAAAAAAAAGAGGAGCTATGAAGTAAAGGTTCATCCTCCATAGCTAGAATTTCTCCGCAAGAACTCAGAAATTGATGCAGGCATACAATTGGGAACGTGTTGACGATAGATTGGCGCCCAGGTAGGTTATGGTTTACTCACTTTTGTGTTAGACTTTGATTAGCTAAACATATATGTGCGTATAGTTGATGTGCTTTTGATGGGTAGGTGTCACGCCCCGAGACTACACCCTGGACGTAACATGGTACTTGAAGCCACAAGTGACCCCAAGTCAACCCCTAGTCTACGATTCATTAGCATTCTGAGTAAACATGCACAACGAAACTTAAAATAATAGCATAAAATATTTTAGAAAAACAAATCTGAAAGTAAAGGTTCAAATCATTAAATACACTAAATAGACTAAAAGTCATATTTGTCTGAAAGCCATCTAACCGAGGAGTTGCTGGGACAAGCCCCCAGCTAACTCGAAGTCTAAACAAAACCATATCCAAATGAAATAACTAAAGGAAGCCCTCGAATGAAGAGGACTCACACTCTGATCTGCTGAAATGGAATGCTCTGAAACTAAAGTAACTATCTGTGCTGAACCTGAGAACCTGCAGCTATATCATAAAATGATACAACATGAAAAGCACGCGTCAGTACTTTGAATGTACTGAGTAAGTGGGAGAAATATACTGAGTATAAAGTCTAAACTGCAATGACACTCCATGACCAACAGGTAATCTGAACTGAACTACTGACATAATCTGAAATGGTCAAGACGGCCCCGTCTAATGGTCAAGGTCATGTCCTAAATCTGAAACACTGAATCTATGATACTGGACTGAACTGAGCTACTTATTCTAATACTGGACTGAGCTGACTAGTGGGAGAGTCTATAATCGATATTTAACCACGTGAGCTAGATGTGGAGTCTGATGTATACACCCCACCAGTAGGACCCAATATACCTTGCCAGGGTATAGAGGCCTGAATTGAGTGATCAAGAAAATATATCTGGGGCCAATCAGGTAAAGTAATACTGAAACCTATGCTGGCAATGTAGTTCTAGGAACCTGGGTGCGTTGGAACCTCGGCGGGCTCGGTGCTAAGTTCTACGCCCACTGGAACACCTAAACTAAACTACTAAGCAGATAGCTCGAAACTGGGGCCCAAGACTAGTCAGGGATGAATAACTGCATGTACCCTGAGAGCCTTATCAGACCAGATTTTGAAACTGGATTCTGAGACTGGTCAGAGCGGCTTATCTAGAAGCGTCGCAACCGTCTACAGAACAACTAATAACTGAACTGGGGTCCTAGGGCTGGTCAGAGCTATAACTGAATGGCATGACCGCCAAATGGACCAATTAACTAAAATCTAAATCTGGGTTTGAAAACTGGGAGGCACCACTGACACCTCGAAAATAAACTAGAGTCAAACTGAGCAGTTGACATTTTTTGGACAATACTGAAGTTGCCAAAATCTGACTCAAGCTAGACTGATATGATTCTGACTGAGACTAGACTGATAGAGTTCCGTGTTTTAACTAACTAAGTTACTAAGAAGCTAATAGAGAGCTCATTTATGTCGACAACACGGACAAATTCCTAATATAAGGAAATTTCAAGAATTTTGGGAATTTCATTCATCAGAGAATAAGTCATTCTCATTCATGGGATATTTACTCAACACATACGAATAGCAAGAAAATTCTAGAAATTCAACCCAAAACACTCTTCATTCACTAGAGGGAATTTAACAAGTAAAAACCATTACTCAAAAATTAGGGCTCAAATTCACCTTTCTAATAAAACTGATAATTTGATAAGGAACTAATGGAGATTATATTAACAATAAGTATAAACATCGTTCTAAGGGAAATCAAAGAAAATAAATATGAATGTTTCTCATACTCGATAGCTCAGGGCCTAAAACTGATAGAAGAAATTGAGGAGGACTTTGGGGACGCAAGGGAAGGAAAATTCCCTTGCTAAAACCCCACATACCTGGTGAAAACTCTTCGGAGAAGAGGACTTCAATTACTGGGATGATTGACAAACCCTAGTCCTGCTTGGAGAGTTCTTGAGAGGATACCTTTGGTACGTTCTTGAAACTGGGGGTGGCGAATGAGGGATGAACTGTTTCCCCCCCTCCCCCCCACTAAAACGTCTGGAATTAGTGCTTAAACGACGTGGTTTAATGCGTGGGAGAATAGAAATTTACTAATTATCCCTTAGAAATTCGCTTGAAAAAACTGTCATGTGTCCCTAAAGGGTGACCTAACGACTCGTTACCAGGTCCAACGAGTCGTTGGTTCCTTCCGTCAAGTTCACCGGAAGAATCTACTGACTCCTGACAGGCACATCTAGTTGTCATTACTGGGAACGACTCATCGTGTCGTCCGTCAAGTACACTGGTAAGAAAGTTGGAAAGGACTGGAAATGAAGGACTTGATGAGTCGTTACTACTGATGACGACTCGTGGTGACCTTCCTCAAGTATACTGAAAATTCCTCAAATTTCTGAACTCCGGCTTGGAAACGGGCAACTTAACGAGTCGAAGGGCCTGATAACGACTAGTGGGTCATCCGTTAGGAATACTGGTATAAATTCTTGGCATCCCTCTCATGGTTGACCTGACGAGTCATTGGGTCCCCTAATGACTCGTCAGGTTGGTCGTTCTGCAACTTTTCTGTAGTTTTTCAGATTTTCTGATTTATGTCCCGGATATTGATTTTGAGCTTCCAGGGCATTACAATATCTCCCCTTTTGAAACATTCGTCCTTGAATGTTAGAAAACTCATATCAACCAGAAAAATAACAATCAAAGTATTCAAATACTACTCATGCAACTTCAAAACTACTGAAATGACTACCTCCCTTTCAAAGAATATAACTGAACTGAATTATTTCTTTTCATAAACACAACCAAAGTCAGAAGGAAAATTTATTTGCATGAACTGAGTTCAACAACTAGTTTAGGTCTTAAAACAAAATTCACATATCAAGCTACAGTAGAGTTGGTGGAGAACAAGTGTGGGAATTTGGCCCTCATATCTGCTTCGGCCTCCCACGTAGCTCCTTCAACTTGCTGATTCCTCCATAAACCCTTGACTGAAGCTATTTCCTTATTCCTCAATCTACGAACCTAATGGTCTAGGATTCGGACTGGTACCTCCTCATAGGTGAGGCTATCCTTGACTGCCACGCTATCCAATGGCACCACAGAGGTTGGATCTCTGATACACTTTTTCAAAAGTGATACATGGAAAACTGGATGTACAGCTGCTAGTTCTGAAGGCAACTCCATCTCATAGGACACTTTGCCGATATGCCACAAAATTCTATAGGGTCCCACATATCTAGGACTGATGACAAACCCTAGGCCTTCTTGAAGAGTTCTTGCGAGGAGACCTTTGATGCTTTCTTGAAACTGAGGGTGGGGAATGAGGGATAAACTGTTTTTCCCCCACTAAAACATCTGGAATTAGTGCTTAAACGACGTGGTTTAATGCTTGGGAGAATAGGAAATTACTAATTAGCCCTTAGAAATTCGCTGGAAAAAACTGTCATGTGTCCCTAACGGGTGACCTAACGACTCGTTACCAGGTCCAACGAGTCGTTGGTTCCTTCCATAAAGTTCACTAGAAGAATCTACTGACTCCTAACAGGCACATGAGGAGTCATCATGACTGGGAACGATCGCCGTGTCATCCGTCAAGTACACTGGTAAGAAAGCTGGAAAGGACTGGAAATGAAGGGCCTGATGAGTCGTTACTGCTGATGACGACTGGTGCTGACCTTCTGTCAAGTACACTGTAAATTCCTTAAATTTCTGAACTCCGGCTTGGAAACGGGTGACTTAATGAGTCGTAGGGCCTAATATCAACTCTTGGGGTTGTCTATTAGGAATACTGGTATAAATTCTTGGCATCCCTCTCACGGTTGACCTGACGAGTCGTTGGGTCCCTTAACGACCCGTCAGGTTGGTCGTTCTGCAACTTTTCTGTAGTTTTCCAGAGTTTCTGATTTATGTCCCGGATATTAATTTTGAGCTTCCGGGGCATTACAGTAGGATCAAAACTTAGATAAATTGTTAGTGAGTATTTAAGATCGGTAAGATTCTGAGAATGAAGAATTAGAAAAGGGAGTGGTAATATCCCCATAACGTGAAAACCCATAAGTTATGGTTGCAAATAAAATATAGTCGACGCGTAGGGGTGAATGCGAGGGCGAATTGGTTATAGGTAGAATGATCTTCGGGCACTGTAATTGAGTATATTCATATATATATATATAGAGTTATATAGTCATTCTTCCTGAATTGTAGTCTTGAATGGATAATTTTATAAATCATGGTTATAGGATGTAGTAACTGAACATTTAAGGATGGGCTATGATTATTACCGGACGCGATGTAAAACTCGCGAATTAGAAGAGCTAGATTTTACATAATAACTTGCGTGTTCTGTGAGTGATTACGTAATATTTGGGTCTGTGGATATTATTTGTGATGAGAATTGTACTGTTAACAATTAATTGTTGAATTAACTTGTTATATTGCTTCCCCAAGGTGGCGGACGATATAGTGCAGAATATGAAATTGCAAAGAATGATCCGTGAGGAAACTAAGGGGAAGAACTGTCTGAAGTACTGCCAATCAGTACTGCTGCAGCAAAACTATTGAGGCAATAGTAATGCCGCTGCAGCGAAGCCCAATCTAGCGAGCAGGCCAGGTTGCATTTTCTTGTGATGTTATGGATATAATTGATATTATAAATGTTTGGGTATGAAATTGGGTTCCGACTATGCATTTATCGTTGATATATATATATATATATATATAACTCTTGTTGGGTGTGATTTATTTTTTGTTGTGTTATAATGTGTGTCCCGGGATTGGGGGGAAAAATTGTATTGATCGAATGTGTGCATGGGATATTGTATGATATGGAAAGGTAAATCATTAATATGATGGTGAATGTGAGGCCTGGGGTCTAAGGAAGAGAACTTGGATGAGCAGATTAGTTTGATCAGACTCTGATGAAGGTTGGAAACATGAGTGGCTCGTATTCCAAGTAAGCATTTGGGAGAGCGATATGAGGGAGTACACAAACATGTACGGCTAAAAGACCATGAAACTGGGTGTACGAATATGAGTACACAGACAGGTATGATGAAGGTTTCATATGGCTAGGTGTAAAGTACATGGATTTCTAAAGTCCCCTGCAGGTCATGACTGGAAGGGCAACCATAAAACCCTCTGGCATGTGTGTACAGTGATGTGACGGAGGAGTGTGCTGGGCATATTATCGATGGTACGATTGTGTGACGGAGATTGTACGGGTATGATTTGATATACATACAATTGCAGCAACAAAAAGGTATAGGTATACAAGCGTGCTACAAAATATACCGACATGATTCAGGTTTGAGGTGAGAAACACGGTTGGAATATAGTATATGATGATACGGTTCAGGTATGATACTATATGACATATTTATGGTATGAGGTCACTTAAGTGCATGTAATTTAATTTTTGGGGATTTACTCCTTCGATGCGGTTTGATGATTTTTGGTGTGTAGTTGGATTAGTTAATTGTACTTTTGACTGAATGTTTGATTTAATTGGTTTTCATGGGTTACGGTAGGCAGTATGATGGGTTTAACAAATGGTAGTGAATCACCAGGGAATAGCTAGTTGACTTTATTATTTAATGTACTAAAATTGAGGAGGGTCAGAAAAATTCAATAAGTAACAAAATAGGTCAATAAATGATAGAAACAGACTTGGTCAATGATACTGAAATGGTAATAGAGTTAATTGTGCTTCAAAGTCATATATCAAAATAAAATAAAATTGGATCAGGAAAAAAATCGGTTACTGACTGGTTGGGATAGCGCTGCAGCGGGTACATCGCTACAGCTGCGGGATTGCTTTAGCGGTCTAATCCTTCGCTGCAACAGAAATAGAGAGAGGCAGATTGATAGATCAATTAACGTTTAGGATTGTAGGGTAATTTCATGAACTGTAATGAGCCATAAGAGATGATAATGCAGTGAACAAACTTAGTGGGATGTTGCATGAGTGCTTAGTCATTAAATTTGTTAATGTTGATTGTATGTTGACTATTATGTTGTAATGTTAAATAACTTTAGTCGGTCGATGATGCCTACCGGTACGTGTGGGAGCTGATACTACCTTGTTACACCTTTTTGGTGTAGGTTATGGCAGGTTTAAAGTTTTGTGGTTGACAGGGAGTACTCAGTATCAGCTTCCGTGTTCTTTCTACAGAAGAAGTTGTGTCATTTTATCTTGTTGGTATTCTATTTAAAGCTCTTGTACCTGTCTAGACTAGATCTTGGGAGAGTCATAGTTTTTGAGAAACTTGTGTTATTATTTCAAATTTTTGTTGATTAGTGCAAATTAATGAGAAACTTGGATATTTTATGTGATGTTTCACAAGGGTTCACCTATCGAGTAGAGTTGATATATGTGCACGCACGATCCATCAATTTGGGATCGTGTAGTTTTGGGACTTGACATCATGATAATGAGAGAGTCATGTCTCGTATAACTTAATCTAAAATTATTCTTGATCATAGAATCATTATTTAGGATGTTAATTATCTGATTAGATCAATATGTATGTGATGGTCTTTATAAGATAAATATTAGTTGATTTCATTAACTAAATCACATTCATAGATGATGCATATAGAGATATGATCATTGAACATACTCGTCGAATAATTTTCAATGGTTAGAATTATCATAAACTGTCACCGGGATATTATCTTGAAAAATGTGATATGATAGTTTTCTTAGACCTGATATAGTCATAATAATTAACAAGTTACTTATTGTACCTTGATACAGGACACTCATGGCCCTATGGAGAAGGTTGAAAGGATATTGAGTCTGATTAAATGCGTGTAGAATTTATGATTGATCAAGATGGGATCTGTCAACTCTTGGTAATGAGTATAAACTTTATGTTGCCATGAATTATAAATGACTTATGAGGACCTTAGCTAGGGCAATTGAATGAAAGAAGAAAAGAATTTCTTAGGTCATTCAATGGTCGATTATAAGTTGACATACATACATATAGTTGATCATTAATTGAGATTTGATAATTAGGTCATATCCTAGGTGATCCAAAGCTCTAAGAACAGAAGAAAATAACTACATTATTCTTCTGTAGGTTTTTGAGAGTAATTTATACACTTTATGTTATCTGGTCGTTAAGAAAGGTTGCTAGACACCACCCTTGACTACTACCAGCTTAGTAATGAACCTAGTGGGTCGTACACTAATAAATATTTCAATCTTTATTAATGAATTAATTATTTTATAATTAAATTAAAGTTTAGTCAAATAAATAAATTATTAGTCCAAATAGAATGTTATTATAATTTTTTGCCAGCATAAAAAATATAATTAATATTATGAATAAATTAAATTTTTTTATTTAGAATATAAAATTAAATTATATCTGCTGATCAATATGAAATATAATAAATATTATATATATATATATATATATATATATATGTGTGTGTGTGTGTGTGTGTGTGTGTGTGTGTGTATATATATATATATAATATTTATTAATAATCTTATTTGTAAGATCCAATTTGAAATTGGAATTCCATAAAAAGTCCATTATGGACCTGCAACAATTAACATCTAAAAGGTCATGTGCTGCTTAAGGTTATGACAATTTTTTCAATAATTGGAATTTAAATTTTCCAAAGGAAAGGAAAATTGTAGAAAGAGAAAAAAAACTCATGGGACTTATGGAAAATCCAAGGACTCCACCACAGTCCTTTGTTCCAATTACGAATTGGATTCAAATTTCTCAATTGATAAAATTTCCATATAAGTTTAATTATTGAATTAAATTTTTATTTAAGTAAATTATTATCTTAATTAAATAAAAAGAAAAGTTATAGGTGATGCTATTTAAAAGGTGATGGAAAAAGTCTCATAGTAAGTTTTTAATAAAGTTCTTATGGTGAAAATTATTGAAAGTGTGTGAATACTTCACAAAATCAATAGAATTATTTTCTTATTCCTTTCATTATGAGTTGAGATTTTCAGAAAAATGTCAGCACAATATCATTGATCTAATTTGTTCGTGAATTTCGTTGATCAAGGAGTTGATAGAAAAAATTGGTCTCGGTAAAGAAATTTTGAACTACCACTCTTGTACTAGGTTTATCTTGAAACCTATTTTTTAGATGTAAATAAATGTTAAACACACATAGATCTGTCCAGGGTTGCTTTTGTTTTTCGCGTTACAAATATTTTGCAATCCTACACGAAGACCCGTGTATTTGTTGATTGAATTTGGTCCTTGATTAAAAGACTCCACAATAAATAAAATTGTCACTTCACTATTTTTAAAAAAGATTTAAGTCCCACGTCCGCTAATGCAAAGAAAAATCAAAAGTTAGATGGACATAAAATTACTTGAAAGAGAAATATAGGTATCTAACAGTGTAAATGGGCGGGCTTGCAATCTCACTGCTCCTACCCAGGTAATACTATGTCGGCATAATTATCATTAATTTTTTTAATATTTTGAAATTTAAGATCAACTAAAATTTAACCTATTAAATCTTTTATTATTTGAACTATAAGAGAAATTCTAATACTAAGAACTTTAAATTCAATTAAAATTTTACCTTTAATAACTTTTTTTCTTATATGTACATAATAATAAATATTCCATGTTACTTTTTCTAACAAAATTATATGAAAAAACTCTTGTGGAAGTGTTTCAGATTTAACATACAATATGTGTGAAAAATTATGAGGACAACATATGTTTTCTAACTCAAATTTATATTCATTCACAGGGCATCAGGCTAAAGTAGTACATTGAAACAAATGAAATTAAAAAACACAGCTATTATAAATATCTAAAATTACACTTTTATTTATTTTATTATTTATTTTAATTAAATAAACTCACTTAAAATATGCATTATGCCAAGATTTAAAGGAGGTTAAGAAAAAGGATATTAAGGAGATACAAGTAATAGTGTTAAGTGATTCTAGAAGTCGTCACCTCGTATAGATTGATGATGGAACTCAACTCAAATTTTGATATTTGATAACGTTTTAGTTCACATTTTAAGTGAGAAAGTGTACACCATTGTATGCAATTATAAATTAGGATTCATCTCCACGTAGAATAATATATAGGCGATCAAGCAAGTAAGTAATTATTATTCGTTACGCTAAATTAAACACTTGATAATATTTTAATTTTTTGAGAAAATTATAACTAATACAAAAATATAAATTAATCTAAAAGTCAAATAAAATGATCAATGACCACAAGCATGGATACAAAGAAAATCACTCTCAAGTAATGATCCAATGTATTTTATGATTTTATAAATAAGAACGAATTTATATATATTAATTGGCTTCGAATAACAAATTCTATATTAGATCCTCCCGGCACTAACAATACTACTTAGTTGACTATTACTAATCTAACTAAGAGCGTTAGACTCGCTAAACCAAACACTTGATAATGTTTTAATTTTTTGAGAAAATTATAACTAATACGAAAATATAAACTAAGCTAAAAGTCAAGTAAAATCATCGATGGCCACAAACATGGATACAAAGGAAATCACTCTCAAGTAAGGATTCAATGTATTTTATGATTTTACAAATAAGAACGAATTTATATATATTAATTGGCTTCGAATAACAAATTCTATATTAGATCCTCTCGGACACTAACAATACTACTTAGTTGGCTATTACTAATCTAACTAAGAGCGTTAGACTAGCTGACCTTCGCGAGTTCGCGGCCGGTCCATCGCGTTTTCTTTTGTCATTTGAGCTTCATTTTACTTTGTTTTCACTAGGTTTCTTGTTTGGTCACTTGTAAATCACATAAATCTATCAAATAAAAGTAAATGATGCACTATTTTTTCAATTAAACAAAGAAAAAATCTAAAATTAAAAAAGAGTTTATTGTTGACGTAAGTCCTTTCCTTTCAATGTTTTGTGATTTTCTGCTTACATGTCTTATGTGAATTTGTAATTATTTGTGCTTTATCATTTAAGTTTTTTTCTATTATTTAAGAGTTTTAAATCAACTAACTTGTGCGGTAAATTCTTTCTTACTAAAACTATATATATATAGCAAGTCTTAATATTAAATATTTTATATAAGTTATTTTCTTATATAAATTATATAACATAAAAATTTTGTGGACGTCAAGCAATACCAAAAATGAAAAAGTCCCACAAGAATAAGTAAGAAAATGGCTATTACGGTTGTAGTTTGAACTATCCCTTGGCATAGACTTAGATTAATTAATTCTATATAATTTAATTATCTTGGTAAAAATGAAAAAGCAAAATATAGAATAGTTAAGGAGGAAATTATAACTAAGGTCGATAAATGTTGGCTCCTTCAATTTTCTTATTTTTAATTATAAATTTATTACCAATCATAAAATTACCAATTAATTCTAACAATTGAATTGTCATAGTTTCAAAAAAAGGAGACTTTTGTTGAAAAATTATTTTTAATTATTTGGGTAATAATAATATGTCCATTACTCTTTAATCAAACACTCTGTCAATAACATTACCCAACTGCAAATCCACATTCTAATAAATACTATAATTAAATATAAACTATCCAAATATCAATAATTGTTATACTTTTTAATACAATATCAAATTTTAGAACTACTTTCAAATTGACACTTAATAATTGTACTTCGGGTATTTATAGTTTTGATAAAATTAATATATTTTTTTAAAAATTATGTTTATAGATACGGGGTACATGCGTAAAACACGTACTCTTAACCTAGCATATTAAAAAAGCACGAAGAATCTTAGCGAATGTCCTTTTTTTTTTTTCATCTTTTAAAATTTATTACACACTAAATAAAATAATAATTTAATTATTTATCTAATATATGAGAATATATATTAATTATTTTTCTACTATTTAATACTTCAAAATCAACTAAATTTTATATATTAAATTCTTCCATATTTAAATTATATTATATAACATATTTGTAGAAACGTAAATAATAAAACAAGACACGTTATTTTGTAGGGGTCAAATTTCGTTCACTTCCCATTTATTTTAGGCGTAAGACTCCTTTTTTCTCTATAAATAATAAGAAAAGAATATTACATTATTTTATAAAGTCAATATTTACAAATAGTTGAATGGACCGTTTAAAATACAGTCAAATCTTCTTATAACAGTTATTAGTTATAACAGAATTTTACTATAATAGCCTCATTTTCTCGAGAACTAATTTTTCATATAATATTTTAGTTCTCTATAACAACATTCTATTCATAACAGCAGTGACGTTCGGAATAGCAGTACACTCTTTATAAAATTACCCATCTATAATAGTCATATTATGCAATAATATTTTATAAGAAAATTATATTATCTATAAAATAAATATCAAAATATTTATGTTAATTATTATTAATTGTCGTGCACATAACAAATTTTAAGTACGAGTAAGTAAAAGAAAAAAATTATATTAAAATAGTGTCAATTAATTATGATCGTAATTTCACAAGTAAAGGTTGATAGTATTTGTCTTTTTTATATTCATAATATATCTATTTTTGTTGTTAAATTGGTTAACAAAATATATTTCTTCTTTTTGGTACACAAAATGACAAAATCATTAAACTAAATTTTGTGCACTTTTATTAATAACAATTAAATGAGATATAATGTCAAATGACAATATACATATATAACAACACCTCATTATAGTAGCCATAAAATTTTTAGACAAACGCTGCCACTATAATGAGGTTTGACTGTATAAGTTATGTCTAATTTAATCTAAAAGAACTTATGTCTAGACCAGAACAGGGTCGAATTTATGTGCAATTTTTGGGGCACGTGAACCCGTGGTCTCTCTGTAAAATTAGATATTATATATATATATATATATATATATATATATATATATATATAAAATTTCAATAATTATATAATATTATATGTTGGCACTTATAGGACAAAAATTTTGAGTGGTGCACTTGGTTAAAGGTTAAGTTATTTACCTTGAGTATTTGGGTTCAACTTTCAATATATATATATATATATATATATATATATATATATATATATATATATGATACACCCGTATTTTAAAAATTTAGATTCACCTCCAGACCCGAAGAAAAAGCTGCCAAATTTATTTATTTTTCTTAAAGTAGAAATAACCTATGAAGACCCATGTTCTAGAATTTAGTAAACATAGGACGTTTAGGGCAAAATTGCAAGTTTTAAAAAATGAGTTTCAAGAAAAATTACTGATCATGTAACATTGCACATATCTTTGTGATTATAAAAAAGAGAGAGAGAGAGGGATCTCCTATATATATACTTTTTAATAATACGGAACAAAGGTAAAAAAATATCATTAGCAAATTAATCTCTATGTTAAAAAGAAATTACAACATTCCTAAATTTTCTAATGTATATAAAAAAGGTAAGAAAATGCACTTTTAAAATTTCTATAATAAATAAATGTGAAAATAATTTTTAAAATTAAATTAAATTAAATTCTCTTCAGTTCCTAAATTTTAAGATACATAAAAGAGAAACTATTTTTTCAAGGAGAAATCAAATTATTTTTTATGCCAAAATCTACTCACATAAATAAAAGAAGAGAATACTTATTAAAAAAAATAATTCCAACTATTAAACTTCTCAAATAGTAAGTAGGAATGTTTTCAATTTAGTTTTATTTACAGCGTGAATTATAAAAACGTTATCTTTTACTTTGAATATAATTAAATTTAATTATAGCTATAAAGAGATTTTAAATTAGATTCATTAAATGAAATATTTTAATTAATATAATATTTTTTTTATCATTTAACTGAATATTATAGTCTGTTTGACCAAGTTTTTGGGAGGCTAGAAGTGTTTTTTTTTTCTTTCTGAAAAGTGCTTATTTTCAAAAAATGAGGTGTTTGGCCAAGCTTCTGCGAAAAAATAAGTGTTTTTAGAGAGCAGCAGAAGCTGTTTTTCAGAAGCTAAAAAAATAGTTTTTTCCCAAAAACACTTATTTGAAAAGCACATTTCTGAAAATACACTTAGAAGCAGTTTTCAAAAATTTGGTCATAGTAATATTTTATGATCCATCGAATTAAAATTAAATTAAATAGTAATATTTAAAATACATTAAAATTTAAAATTTAAATAGTAATATTTAATTCTATATAATATAAAAGTTGAATTATTATTTTACCCCTGTAATAAATTAAAATATAATAAAATACCTAATTAAAAATAATAATATTTTATCATCCATTAAATTTAAATTAAATTAAATAGTAATATTTAAAATGCATTAAAAGTTAAAATTAGCTAATAATATTTAATTCTATATAATATAATAATAATAATAATAATTACACACACATGTTAGCTAAGCATAGAGTAGGTGATGTGATGCTATGCCTCTTTTTCACCAAGGATCCTATTTATCTTTTTTTTTTTAATTTTTTTTTTATGATTATAGAAGATTTTGTCATAATGTGGCTATTTTTTTTTTTTTAAGAATATAAATAGATTAATTTTTCTTAAAGTAGGTTTCTTTCTTTTGCGCGTCTTTTTAAAGAAAAAAATATAATTTTATTTGTATGAATTTAATAATTCAAGAGTCTGTATTAGACTAAAAATTCTTAATTGTCTTAAGTGATGAAATTTTTTTTAAAAAAATTAATTGTTAATAATAAAATGAATTAGAACTTCAAATTTAATCTATTATAATTTGACAACCAAAAAGAGAGTTTAACATATTTTCAATATTTAGTTATTCAAAAGAGAATTATTTCATATATTTAATAATATAATTTTTCAAAATCATGCGAGGCATGAATAAGTTCACTAGAATTAATATAATTGGGTATCTTTCATTAATTACATGTTATTATTGTATTCTTCTTAAAATTAAAATATTAAACGATAAAATACATATGAGTAATTGAGTTGGATTTTAATATAACATATATCAAGCTTTTTACATTTCATCTTCAATATAACTATGTAATTTTTTCTCATTAAATATATTTATCTCTTCGTTAGTATCACTATAAGAATTTAAATAGTTGAAATATGTTATTAAGTATAGACAGATTAAATTATTTAAAATATAAGTTAATTCAATTAATTAATACCCCAATGTGGTTGGGAAGTCCAAAGAACATTAATCAAGAGATTAAGAATAATATAAAGACAACATTCTGATTCATTTCCTCCAAAAACTCTTTCGGCAACAGATCCTTTTTTTTGGTTTTGTCATTTATTTTTTTCTATTTCATTTATCTTTATTCAATATTTGACAAACCTCTACATATGCAACATGGGATATAGTTAGAATAGGTTCAAGTATTATTCTAAAATTTCTTTTCAAGTGATACTAAAAGAGAAGGGGAAATTGCTAGGCAACTATTCATTTTATGTTTCTTTAATTGATTTTCATTTTCTATCCCACGTAATTTATCTCTACCCCATACTCAAGGTAAAAGAATTTTCAATTCTCTTGTCAAAATTGACGATGGTGTTCATTTTAGAGTGAATGATAAAAAAAAATTGGAACAAAAAATGGTAGATGAACTGTGGGGAGAAAAAGGATATATTTTATATGCACTTATATTCTAGAAGACGTGATTCAAAATTTAATTTATTGTCTAATTTGGTGTTGCATGCTCGCACAAATTGCATCGATGTTAACTTATTATCGTATTATATTTTATAATATGATTATATATATAACATACAATTCAACTAATATTTTCTGTCAAATTCACATATGAAAACATTTATGGTTTTGACAATGATCTACTAGTCATCCTAATAAAGACATATGTTAATAGAATTTTCTTACAATTTTTACTACTTACTGATTTCATCCGACAATAATTTCTTGATATGTTTGAGACTGTAATAAAGATACGGAGGTTACAATTTCTTAAAGAAAGGGTACAAATTTTATGACTTAAAGTATTTATAATCATATGCGATATTGCTAATATTTACATTTAAATTATGTGTTGTTGAAATATTAGATAAGCTGAATGTTTAATATCAGAAGAATCTCTAATATTTAATTTTTTTTATTAATTAGAATGAAATATACGTGCAACACGCGTGTTTGAAAACTATTCTCTTTTAAAAAGATGTACTTAATTGTGAATTTAACACGCACACATGTATTAATTGACCAATTTATTTTGGGATAATTTAAGCTGCTTTACTTTATTAAATCAAGTAGCCGCCAATCCATGTCTCTTTGTTATTTTTATGTTTTTATCAATAGAAATATTATTATAAATGTATTTGTATTATAGTAAATGTTTATAAAGATATTTGTATTAAAGTGAATGTGTGTATTTATATTATAGTAAGTGGTCATTTGGTAGACTGCATTAAAGAAAATAATGCAAGCATTAAATTTGTGTATAACTAATACTTTGTTTGGTACACTTTTTCAACCTATGTATAACTAATGCAAGCATTACTTATACACTCTATTTGGTATTAAAATATGTATAACTAATGCATTAAAAATCATGGTATTAGTAATGCAATAGTTATTAATGCATGCATTAGCATGGTTAAAAACATAATTGTCCCTCAAAACCTTTTTCACATTCTTTCTATTTTATTTGTGGAGGGTATTTTTATAAATAAATAATTTTTTAAATAAATTATTTCTATAGATGTTATTTTTAACACTAAATCAAACACTGTATAAGAAATAACCTCAGCATAAGTATAACTAATACTAGCATTACCAATGCAAGCATTACTAATACATCTTATTCAATATTATTCCTATACACTCTAGCAAACAACCACTAAATGTCTATCTTGTTTATTTGGATAAAAGTTAAGGTTAATTTTTCCCTATAAATAAAGGGTTCCTACTTCATTGTATTTTATCCCTCAAGAGAAATAAAAACTCCTCTCTCTTTTCTTTCTCTGCAATATTTTTCTTCTTTATTTATTATTTTGTAATACGTTATCAGTATGAGACTCTATGTTTCATCTCCATAGTGAATTTAATTTGGTTTTGCACGAGTCTCTAAGTTTCACCTCCAAATTGAATTTAATTTGATTCTCCAATTGTTGAGAACAATTTGACAAGTGATGACTGAGTATATCTGGGAGTTGCTAACAATCAACAAATAGGTTTTGGTCTTCACTTGTATGGAGCTCACACGGTGATCAATTTAGTTGATCGAATTTTTGTGCAAGTTGAAATTATTGGGAAGTGAAAAACTCAGGTACGAGATTCTTTTCATACTAGCAAAATATTATGTCATTCAGTGTCTATATTAATAATTAGCATGAAGAATACAATTTTCAATAAAATATATAATCACTAGAAGTGATAATATTTTCATAAGCTTGTTATAATTACAATTGAAAAATGTGTTAGAGAAATTCTCTACGTTATATGCATACCTCGATTTGCTCCTGAAGTAGCAATATCTTAAAAAAGGTTTTAAATGATGATAATTTAATATGATTGAGGCATGTTAAGATAGTTATGTCTCATTGCCCAAAGGATAAGAACTTTTGATAAGTGTTACACATATAGATCCATTCCTTGAAGTGAATGTGATAATATTTTAGTAAACATATAAGTATGAACGTGCATTTAGTTGTGAATGTATCAAGACTTACCTCCAGAAGAGGTAGAATAATTGAGAAGAAATATTCTGAAATTTACTTCCGAAGCAGTAAATATGAAATTTACTCATGAAATAGCATATATGAAATTTACTCTCAAAGTAATAAATTCAAAATCTACTCCAAAGTGGTGGAACTTTAAAATCTTTTCCTGAAACAAAAGAATTTGTAAGCTATCTGAAGCGATGCATTCTTATGCTTGAACAAAATAATGAACTATTGATAAATATCATATTTCAAGCACAAGATAATTAAGTTTCATTCCCTGAAGTGAATGAAATAATAAACTCCTAGGGATATAGAATAACAATGTATATGAATGTTATTTTTGTTGTATAAAAGCCATTGCAACATATACCTGTTGTATGTAAAAATCATCTTGAATAGTTTTATTTAAGTATCTTTCTAAGTTAGAAGAAAGTAGAGTAAAATATTTTCTATTATAACCATAGAGATACTCATGATTAGTTGTTATTGATTTCTTCAAAGATAATAACAATTCATGTATGTTTTCTTGGAGGATATAATTACTAGTTGATTGCCAATTTTGATACAAAATATTTATATGTTAATTAGTCTCCTGAATGAGATTTAAAATATTGAAGTTTAGAACTTAATGTCTATTTTTCGTTATGTATGAATTTATAATTATTTTTAAATATTCACTTACCTAGTGCTTATTTCATGATATCCCTTTTCCTTCCCAGCAAAGTTGGTGTTCAACCCCTTCTTCCGCTTCCTTCGATTTTTTTCTGTTTCACCTAAACTTTTGTTCAGTTTCTACCAAAGCTTTATCTAATACTTTAAATGACGCTTATTGTTATGCCTATTAAAATTAACAATCTGCATATAGAACACCCTCAACAAAAGTGAAGCGGAATATTTGTCATAGATTCATATCTAAATTATTTTTTATCAAAAGGAGAAGATATGCAATTAATGGGACATAATTGATTGAGTGAAACAATACGGATGTTTTGATGCAAAAAAAATGAAATGTTGAAGAAAGATACTACAACTCATTTAGCTGTTTTCTACCTGGATGGTATCTAAGTATGATATTTCTCAACATTACCTGAATTTTGTCAGTTCTTTGTGAGCAGTGCTATTTTATAGAAAAATCTCTTAAAATCCTTAATATCTTACTACAACAAATTGTTCCGTTGATGGGGCAAAGCTATGTTTCCATAGGACTATTAAACATCAGTGTTTAAATATGTTATTATGATATCATAAGTATCTAATCAATATTTGATAATATAAATTAATGATCAAGATCTTCGAAAAGCTTGATTGTTTGTCTATAAGAACTATGACACCAGGAATGTCCAAATAATATTTTGTTATGAAAAATAAATTGAAAGCTTCAGAAGAGTTTATTTATTATTATGTTATTCATCCTATATTATAATATACAAAGTTGTTATAATCAAAACACAGGTTGTAGTAAATTTGAAATTTACTAAAATAAATCACACATATTATGTTAAATCTGAAGTTTACTAGTACATATAATTTTATCAATTGACATAACTGTTCTGGTCATCCTGATATGATGTGTTAATTGAGTATTCAAAATATATTGAAGAACTAGAAGATTCTTCAAGAAATATGTTGTGTTGCTTTTTCTCATCATAAGTTGACCTAGGCTAGTTTAAACAGGTTATTAGCTTAGTACAGTGTCCTAACACACTTTAAATTCATTAGGTGGCGACTCTTCTTAAACAATTCTACGAGAGTTGTCACGTGTCGAGTCCCACTTTTCGCGAGAAAAATGAGGCGCGACACTCGTCTGGATGCTCCCCTCGGACACGAGCCACTCAACCATCATTGCTCACCCGAATGCTTCCCACGGGCATGAGCCAATCATCTCAGGACATTCATAGTATCCAATTTCATTTAGATCTCTCCGTGTGTACCACACAGTCAGTTTATGACCCTAGGAAGGTCTTACCTTACCTCCCTTAACTCGATTAATCACACAATTCATAAATCACATGTCAAATAATAGAATCAAGGATAAACAACTTCTTAGCATCAGACTTCCATATTACATAAATAATGATTTCATAGATAATCATTCAATGATAGAATTTAACAAAAGACTACATCAACAAGCAATGTCCGGAGACCAAATGCACACAAAATCATTTCACACACATGTGCGCTATTATCCAAAGTCTAACTCCTGTTAAACCATAACTTACCTCAATTTAGAGGGTTGAACGTCAATCGCTCCGCTGGAGCCTTGCCTTTGCTCAACGCTTCCGTACATTCAAAGTATACAACAATAATAAAATAATATTTCATCATTTATTTCTTTGACCAAGGGAGTGAAAATTCAAACCCACCCAATTTTACCCGTTATTATGACCCAATACAATATTTCAAGGTTAAATTATCATAACCCAATCTTGCTATGATCAATCCAACCTAGTTCATGGAGTTTTCTACTCCTCTAAATCCCCTTAAAACAGTTTTTAAGGTTAAAGGTTTCAAGTTTACCAATTTCTTGGTCTCAAACTGTTATACAAATGAAGTTCTACATCACATTCACCCTAGGAAGCAACAATTACATGTTTACAGACCTAGGAATCAATCATCCTTCAATACCCAATCAATTTCCCTTACTTTCATCATTCTAGGGTTTTTCAACCTAGGATTTCGACCATAACAGGTCCCCTTATTGATTCTGCAGGGTTAAGGAGTCAAACAAATAGAAGAATCAAGTCAAGTTTCTTACCTTGGGAAGGGGGATTACTGCTCTTGAAAAATCGCCTCTAGTTCTAAAACTTCGTGCCTTAGAATAATAGGGGCATAACCCCTAAAATCTCAATTAAAAACCCACTTATTGATTCTAAGTCATCCGCTCAGCGGTCACTTTACCATTGAAGTGGACCCGCTATGGCGGTCAGGACATTTTCACGGTGGATCCAATGATTTTTCTCCTGATCCGTTATTGGGGGACCCCAACCGTGATAATTGTCTTGCTATAGTGGAAATCCCTACGCTACAGCAGCCCACGTAAGTAGTAGCTCCCACATCCTGCACTCAAACCACTCTCTAAATCAGGATTTTCACTATCACCCAACCAACACCTACTTATTATCTTCCCACCAATACTTAGGCTAGAGAGGGGTGTTCGGTCTTATTTTCTCCCGTAATGATAGATGAATCGTTATATCATATATCAATTAAAATACCTTTCATCCCCGAACGACCTACAAAAGCAAGGATGAGAGGATACCAGGTTCCATAAATAACTGAGGATATTTGTTTCGCATATCGGCCTCAGTCTCCCCAGTGGCTTCCTCTATGGGACAATTTTTTTACTAGACCTTTACTGTCGCAATCTCCTTTGATCTCAACTTGCGGATCTCTTTATATACTATCACCACTGGCTCCTCCTCATAGGACAAGTTCTCATCCAACAATACCGAGTCTCATTCGATTATGTATGACCCATCTCCGTGATATTTCTTTAATTTGGAAACATAGAAGGTTGGCTGTATTCCTGATAGACCTAGCAGTAATGCTAATTCATAGGCTACTTCTCCTACACGTAGGAGAATCTCAAATGGCCCAATGTTCTCGGGCTAAGCTTTCCTCCGTTCCCAAATTGCATCACCCCCTTTATGGGGGATAACTTGAGCAATACTTGCTCTCCCATCATGAACTCCATGTCTCTCACTTTTCTATCTGCATATTGCTTCTGCTTGCTTTGAACAGCCACCAAACGTTCTTGAATCACCCAAACCCTTTCTAAGAACTCTTTAAGTAGATTAGTACCCCAATGTCTCACCTTAAATGTGTCAAACCATCCAATTGGAGACTTGTATTTTCTCCTATACAGAGCTTTAAATGGCACCATATCAATACTAGAACGATAACTGTTGTTGTAAGAAAATTCTTCCAAGGGTAATAACTTATCCCAATGGCCACCAAAATCTATCACACATGCCCAGAGCATGTCCTATAACACTTGAATTGTCCTTTTCGACTATCCTTCTGTCTGCAAATGTAAGCCTGTGCTCAAATCCAACCCGGTACCTAGTTTTGCCCATAAATTCCTCCAAAAATGGGAGGTAAACTGAGTACCCCTGTCTGACATAATCAAAACTAGCACCCCATGTAACCAGATCACCTTCTTTACATATAGGTTGGCCAGTATCTCAGCATTATAATTCACCTGAACAGGTAAGAAGTGGGCATACTTAGTCAATCTGTCGATAATGACTCAATTGGAGTCAAACTTTTCTAATGTCTTTGGAAGACTAATCACGAAGTCCATCGCTATCCTCTCCCATTTTCACTCTGGGGTGAGCATCCTCTGAAGTACCCCCCCCCCCCAAGCTTCTGGTGCTGGTACTTCACCTGCTGATAGTTCAAACGGTGGGCATATAATCAACAATGTCCCTATTCATCCTGCCCCACCAATAATGCCACTTTAGATCATGATACATTTTAGTAACCCTAGGATGGACGGAGTACCTCGAGTTGTGAGCCTTTTCCAGGATGGCTTTAATCAGCTCATCAACCCGGGAAACATACACATGTCCCTTTATTCTCAGGACCTCTTTGTCATCTAGCACTGCCTTCTTAGCTTCTCTCTGTAAGACCTTATCCTAAATCTTACTTAGCTTTGCATCCTCAAACTGCCTGGATTTTACCTCTTCTTATAGTGATGTCTTAGCCTTCATGCTGGCTAGTATCCCACCTGTTTCTGTCAATGAAAGTCTCATCAGGCTGTTCGCTAGTGACTGGACGTTTTTGGCCATTGGTTGATGAGTAGCTTTCAAGCAAGCTAAACTGCCCATACTCACCACTTTCCGGCTCAAGGCATCGACAACCACGTTGCCTTCCCTGGGTGATACAGGATTGTAACATCATAATCCTTAAGCAGTTCCATCTATCTTCGCTGTATCAAATTAAGATCTTTCTGGAGAACATATACTGTAGACTTCGCTGGTCTATGAACACCTTACAACGAGCCCCATATAAGTAATGCCTTCAGATTTTCAAGGCAAACACCACCGCTGCCAACTTCAGGTCATGCATGGAGTAATTCTTCTCGTGCACCTTCAATTGCCTCAAAGCATAAGCAATGACCTAATCCTCCTGCATTAACACATCACCCAATCCAGACCGTAAGGCATCATACTAAACTATGAAAACTTTACCTTCTACTGATAGGGCCCAAATAAGTGCCGTGGTTAGCAGGGTTTTGAGCTTCTGAAAACTCTCTTCACATTCCTCGGACCATTGAAAAGGTATATCCTTCAAATTCAACCTTTTCAACACCGAGGAAATGGATGCAAATCCCTTCACAAATCAATGGTCATAACTGGTCAGCCCCACGAAACTCTGAATCTCTATAACTATAGTATGCCTGGCCCAGTTACGGACCACCTCCACCTTCAGTAGATCCACCTTAATCCCCTCCTTAGAGACTACATACCCAGAAAAGACACTGACTCCATCCAAAACTCACAATTGGTGAACTTAGCGTACAATTGTTTATCCTTCCGCAACCCCAGCACAATCCTCAGATGATTCTCATATTCCTTCTTAGTCTTAGAGTATACAAAGATATCATCAATAAACACAATTATAAATAAATCTAGATAGGGTTTGAAGATATCATTCATCAAGCTCATGAACGGTGTTGGAGCATTAGTAATTCTAAAGAACATGATTGGAAACTCATAATGTCGATATCTGATCCAGAAAGCTGTCTTGGGAATATCCTCAACATGAATCTTCAGCTGATGATAGCCCAATTTCAGGTTAATCTTTGAGAACACTGCCGCCCCTTGTAACTGATCAAATAGGTCATATGTTCTAGGAAGAGGGTATTTATTCTAGATGGTTACCTTATTCAGTTGGCGGTAATCAATGCATATCCGCATACTACTATCCTTCTTTTTCACAAATAAAATTGGGGCATCTCAAAAAGAGACACTTGGCCTGATAAACCCCTTACTAAGAAGTCATTGCAACTACTCCTTGAGTTCTCTTAACTCAGCTGGTGCCATTCTGTATGACGATATAGAAATAGGTTGGGTCCCTAGCTCTAAATCTACACAAAAATCAATATCGCGGTCCGGCGGTATGCCAGGCAGGTCCGCAGGAAATACCTCTAAGAATTCCCAAACTATCAGAACTGACTCTGTGGAAGGACCCTCGAAACTAGTAGCCCAAATATGAGCTAGATATGCTGAACACCTCCGCCCTATCAATTTTTGGGCACGAATATAAGAGATGAGTTTCTTAAGAGTAGAGCTATAATTCCCTTTCCACTCCAACCTGAATGACCTTGGGCTCAATATGGTAACTATTTTAACATGGAAATCCAGAATGGCATGGTAAAGAGATAACCAGTGCATCCCCAGGATTACATCAAAATCTACCATGTATATGATCACCAAATCTACCTGAGTATCAGAACCCATGAAGTCAACAATACAAGCACGACAGACCCTATCCAGCACCACAGAATCCCCGACAGGAGTAGACACATGGATAGGAATATCAAACACATCACAAGCAAGATCCAATCCCAAAGCAAAATAAGCGGACATATAGAAAAAAGTAGAACCAGGATCAAACAAAGCCATAGCCATTTTATCACATACAAAAATCATACCTATGATAACGGTATCGAAAGCCTCTGCCTCGGGCTTACCCAAAAATGCATAGAAGTGGGCCTGATTACCTGCCTGAGAACCCCCTATTGGGCTGTGCAACCCCTTTACTAGATTGATTGTCACCTCTTCTGACCTGAGCACCTCCTCTACCTAACTGGGTTTCACCTCTAACTGCTGGCTGATTGCCCCTCCCTAGCTACGGGCGATCCTTGTTAAACACACTCCTCCTCTTTCGGTAGGGGCCGGAGCTTGAGGTGCTAGATGTGGAACAATCTGGCTACCCTAACTAAACCTGGGACACCATCTGCAGATATGGTCATACTCTCTGTACTCATGACACACCTTCTCAATCACTGATTGTGAGTAGGAACAGAAAAAATAGGACGAGCCCCAAAATCTGAACACTATTTGGTTACTCCCAACTGTACCTGCTGGTCTCGGAGTGGTCCCTGGCAGACCCCCAGCTGACACCTGCATGGATGACTGAACATGGCATCCCAAGTAGCTCTAAGGTACCACAGTCTTAGCAAAAGAGACACTGTAAAAACCACCTTCCGAGCCTTCTTCTCGGCATTCTTCACATAACCATCCTATTTCACCCCCTCCACGTTTTTCACGAACTTAACTACCTCCTGAAAGATCTTACCTAAAGAGACCATCTGAAGGTCTGACAGATAGACACCCACATTCAGGTATTTAATAAATCGCCTAAGCCTCTCCTCCTCTGTGGGCAGTAAGGGTAGAGCATACCTGGATAGTGAGTGGAATCGGGCCTCGTATGCTGCAACTAAAGAAGTCCCCTTCTTAATATGGTGAACTCGTCTCACCTCTGACTCTCATGGTACGTGGTGCATACTTCTCCAGAAAAGTAGAGTAGAACTGGTTACAGGTTAATGGTAGTGACCTCGTTGGTCTGCACTCCACAAAAGCCCTCTACCAGAGCTTGGCATCACCCATAATGGCAGTCTGAAAGGTGGCAAACTCTACCCCGTACTTCTCCACTGCCCCCATTTTGTGGAGCCTCTCATGAAAGTTAATGATGAACTCGCAGGCGTCCTCCGCCTCAATACCGTAGAAGGTGGGAGGCTTCATTTTGGTGAACCTCCAAAACAAGTCATGTTCCTCTCCAGTCATTATCGATCTAGCTACCAACCACGAAAATATCACAGCCTCTAATATATCATCAATACGGAGAGCCATAATAGCTGCATGTTGTATCCCCGACTGCTGCCTTGTAGAGGTCGCTGGCACTGCCCTATTACACACGAGGCCACTTAGAAGGTTAAGAACTTGAGCCAGGACCTCAGAGGATGTTGGAGCGACTACAGCCTCTCCCTGAGTAGGAACCTCTACCTCCACAGCCACTCCCTCCTGCACCGCCGGTGGTACGGGAGATGCTGATCTCTCTCGAACCAGAGTAGAAGCCTGAGCCCCTCCTCTGGAAGCAGCAGGCCTCCACCGCGACCTCTGCCCCGTCCTTTTCCGTGAACTACGACTGTTGTTGTTGGTTCGGGTGCTTCCTCTTTGTTCTCGCCTGCACGTGTTCTCACCATCTGTGAGGGAAATGAAGAAAAATTATTAGATATCAATTTAGATCACCAGGTACCAATTAGAATCAAATAATAACACAAAAATGAAAGAAAGAAGGAAATTTTTCCTAAAGTCCTATAGCCTCCCGAAGATAAGTAACATACATCTCCGCACCGATCCACAAAACTCTTCTAGACTCATCCTCGTACGATGAGAGCAACGAACCTAGCGCTCTAATACCAACTTTGTCATGATCCAAGTGGTCGTGATTGGCACCCACACTATCCCCTTCAGTGGGTGAACCAATGAGTCGCAACCAATTACCTATTTGTAACAATATAATAAATAACATAACATAATTCTTGTGAAGCCTTGAATAATTAAAGAACATAATCACCGTCTAACTATTACATCCCCATAATCTGAATGTCATTGTACTTGAGGACATCTACCTAACAATGTCTAAAGGAGTAATTTGAGAAAATTCAAGATTTAACAATATGTGAAAAGAAAGACATCTTCTGCAGTGGAATTCGAGTAGCACATCCAGGTTCGCTCGCTTCAGTTTATCCGCTGCTACTCTAAAGGTAAGGTCGGGATGAGCTCCGGGGATCGAAGTCTTCACTTAGAAAAAAAGTGCAGGAGTAGCATCAGTACAAATGCAGTACTGGTAGGCATCATCGACTGACCATAAATAATAACATAAATACATGTAAAACAATAATATGCAACTAGCTCAGCAACATTATTTATAAGACAATACTCATCCAGGGACTAAATCTGCTCAGGGTGCTAGCCAGCCTGCTCACTAGATTGGGCCTTCACTGTAGCGATGGCTTGATTATTACAGCGGTATTATCGTGACAAATTACGTTCTGCCGCAGCAGTATTCCTTGACAGTAACTCGACTCAGCTGCTCACCCATTATTCCAATAACTCTTTTCAACATACTAGTCATTAGGATCATCCACGCTATTCATAATCATCAATAGACAATCGACACAACATAGCCACATCGAATATGGAATGAATAATTCATGAAGGGTTTTATAATTAATCCATGAGTCCTCATTTAACTACGCCTAACCATCAATTCATTACAACACTTCAACAATTCAAAAAAACACAACACATGACAAATGTTCAATTCAATTAGGTCCTTATACTCTCAGTCCGATCTTACATTCTTACAGTAAATCAAATAATACAATGAATGGTAACATGCAGGGCACACGCCTCTGTCACATCACCATGAACACTCAATCACTGAACATCGATGTACACACATGCCAGAGGGTCTTTCTGCCCTTTCAGTCATGACCTGCAAGAAACTCTAGAATCCATGTACTGTAGTAGCATGGTACCCCTTCCCACTCATATTCTCGTTCGGATGCTCCCCTCAAACACGAGCCACTCAACCATCATTGCTCGCCCGAATCTCCCCACGTTCATGAGCCACTCATCTCAGGATATTCATAGTATCCAATTTCATTTAGACCTCTCAGTGTGTACCACACAGTCAGCTTATGACCCTGGGAAGGTCTTACCTTACCTCTCTTAACTCGATTAATCACACAAATCATAAATCACATGTCAAGCAATAGAATCGAGGGTAAACAACCTCTTAGCATCAAACTTCAACATTACATAAATAATGATTTCATAGCTAATCGTTCAATGATAGAATTTAACAAAATACTACATCAACAAGCAATGTCCGTAGACCAATGCACACAAAATCATTCCACACACATGTACGCTATTATTCAAAGTCTAACTCCTATTAAACCATAACCTACCTCGATTAGAGGATCAAATATCCATCGCTCTATTAGAGTCTTGCCTTTGCTCAATGCTTTCAAACATTTAAAGTCTAAAACAACAATAAGATAACATTCAATCATTCACTTCTTCAACCAAATGAATGAAAATTCAAACCTACCCAATTCTACCCGTTATTATAGTTAAATTCAATATCCCAAAGTTAAATTATCACAACCCAACTTTCCTATGATCATTCCAACCTAATTCATGGAGTTTTCTACCTCTCTAAACCCCCTTAAATCAGTTTTTAAGGTTAAATGTTCCAACTTCACCAACTTCTATGTCTCAAACTATCATACAAATAAATTTTTACATCATATTCACCCTCGGAAGTAACAATTATATGTTTACAGACCTAGGAGTTAATCATCCTTCAATACCCAATCAATTTTCCTTACTTTCATTGTTCTAGAGTTTTTCAACCAAGGATTTCCACCATAACAGGTTCCCTTATTGGTTCTACGGGGTTAGGAAGTTAAAGAAATATAAGAATCAAGTCAAGATTCTTGACTTAGGAAGGGGGATTACTCAGCTCTTGAAAAATCGCCTCTAGTTCTATAACTTTGTGCCTTAGAATAACGGGGGCATAACCCCCGAAATCCCACCTAAAAACCTACTTACTGATTTTTGTCAATGCGTTGCAATGGACCCACTATGGCGGTCAGGACACCGCCACGGTGGATCCAATGGTTATTCTCCTAGTCCGTTATGGTGGGACCGCCATGGCGGTTAGGACACCGCCATAATAGTCTCGCTGCAGCAAAAATCCCCACGCTGCTGCGGCCCCCCATAAGCAGTAGTTCCCAAATCCTGCACTCAGACCACTCCCTAACTTAGTATTTTTACTATCACCCAACTAACACCTACTTATTATCTTCCCACCAATACTTAGGCTAGAGAGGGATGTTCGGTCTTATTTTCCGCCTGTAACAACAGATGGGTCATTACAATTAAATTATGCCGAGATAATAGCTATTTATGAAATAAGCTGAATGTTATACCCCGTAGAATTCCCGGTACCTAAATGACCTATTCGCACATTGGTTAAGCATATTTGAAGGCCATACGTGCTAGAGAAAGGCCCGGGAAAAGATCGGACGAGAAACCTGTCGAACCATCGCGGAAGGAGCCGAGGCAGAGCCCTCCGCGATGGCAGCGTATCACGGAGGAGGGGCCTCCGCGTTGGCTCCGTGACACGTTGGCCTTGTCCAGGCCCAAGTATATAAAGCCCCACTTCGGTTTTAAATGATAAAAACATATTTTAAACTTCATAGAACAGAGCAAACCAGCAGAGGGAGAAAAGGAACGAAGGAGGGATTATAATTTTCGACCGATTACGCTGCTAAACGTTGTCCAAACTCAAATTAACTCCAGATACTGAGGTATTTAGCAGCAGACAGCATTCCTACGGATTCAGTTTCGTGAAATACGGCCGACGAATCGTCGAGCCACCGAGCTAAGGTAAGTGGAATTGCTCTAAATTAGTGTCTATGTGTTCCTAGCTGTGAAGTGAATATTTCTCCCTTCTGGACCGCTGAAAAATAGCGAGTTTTCGACCGTCTTTCGATAAGCCTAAGTTTAGGCTATAAACTATATCGAAAGTGACGTTGCCTTTTAAAGTAAAGCTGTATTTAGTATAAATTGACATATTTATGAATGCAGTTGGGAGAAAATAGTTGAAGTACCGGCCGAGTCTCGTCCGACAGACGAATAATTCAAGGATAAGGTATGTAAAGCTAGTTTCCTCGGCAAGTTAGTAATCTTGGTACAGTACAGTAATTTAAAGGCCAATAGAATATTCAGAAGCCATGTATGGTGTTTATTACGAACATTGGTACGATATTAGAAACATCAGGTTATGATCAGCGCGAGACTTGCTAGCACGATATAGATTCTAATATAAGCGTTAAGAACTGCACAGCATGCTCAGTATGTGATGTGACACAGAATGTTAGGATATCATTGTATTCAGTTGAAACCCAGTAAAACAATGTAATATCTATAAGACATCTCAGAAATAGAACGATAAGTTAAAGTGAAGCTAGAAAGCATATTAGAACTAGTAAATCACATTAATACAGAAACTCAGTATACAACATAGGTTGCAGCAGAAATACTATATTTCGTATAGCATTTGCCCCAGTATAGTCCGACAGGAGACTATATTCATGTATACATATTTACCAGTCTCAGCACGTATTAAATACGTACAAATTACTATCACTAGCTCAGCATGTAATATATACGATACTTCACCCCTATTAGCCTCAGCATGTGAGATACGCAGACAGTATTACTAGTTGAGACCGTTGTATTGTTTGGGGTTGGATTACCTAGCATCCATGACCACCCCAGGGTTAATAGCTGTATCGACTCATCCGCCAGAGGACGAGGATACGTCGCTCTACGGAGTGGCATGCCGTCCCCCAGGGGACGAAGATGGGATGCCAGTTTTCCCCATATTGTGCCTTGGTCGGCCCTTATACACCCCCGTCGAGCGGATACACCCGGGGTGTTGATTCAGGAGTCCTCCGGACTCAGGTACAGTTATAGTCAGGGGTTCAGCGAGCCCAAGTGCATACCCAGGGGACCGACAGGATGCTTACAGGGTTATAGGAGATGGGATGACCGGGGTAGGGGTGTAGATTCTGTGCTGGTTGTACCTCCCGGCTTATGGGGGCCGGGTAAGGTTTGTGTGTGCTATGTTATGTTATGTATGTTATGCCATGTTACGTTAGATGCGAGTAGATCAGCAGTAGAACGATACGTCTCCAGGTACGACTCCTACTCCTTCCAGTATATATATGAGAGAAGGTATGACTTACATTATCAGACAGTTAATCTGATCCTTCTTACTTCAATTTCATCAGTTACATTGTTGTTCTCAGATTTTGCTTTCAGTTATAGCTTTACATACTCAGTACCAGTGGTACTGACGCCCGGTGGGGCGCTACATTACTTGCCTGTAGGTACTCGTAGACGAGCCGGCGATACCACGTGATTCCTGTCAGCGATCGAGTATTCAGCTCCTGTTATCCGGAGACTGAATTCCAGAGGTGTATTTCATTTTCTTTTGGTTGTATAGTACGGGTAGGTCGGGGCCCTGTCCCGATCATTTCTATTGCTATTCCTAGAGGCTTGCGGTCTGTATATGTTTCTCTGTGGTCAGATGAGCCGGTCGTGTGAGGCCGTGCAGTGGTTAGCTGTTAGTACTTCTGTTTCTTTTATGTTGGTCGTGTGGGGCCATAGTTCGACAGTAGTGGTGACCTTGCCGGTCACGTAGCTATCCAGTACTTCAAGGTTGAGTTATAGATAACTAGACAGCATGGTGGCCTTGTCGGCCCGCATAGGTTTCCCTATATTGACATGTTTCTGGTCAGCTGTTAGTACAGGTACAGGAGGCTATAGGCCAATGGGCCGGGGGCTGTGTTTACAGCCGTTATATAGCCCTTTGTTTCCATAAATGTGAGTTAGAGCCAGCCAGGCACCAGATGTGCCCAGGCTTAGCAGTCCAGCAGTTCAGGTCCTAGTAGGGCACCAGGTGCCAGTCATAACCCCCAAGGCGGGGTGTGACACCGAAAATGCGTGTGGTTGAGGTCAATGATACATCTCATTAGAGAAAAATATGATTTGAAATGTGATAAAATACCCACAATCTTATATGAAGATAATGTCGCATGCATAGTACAATTAAAGAAAAGATTCATAAAAGGAGATAAAACAAACACATTTTATCAAAGCTTTTCTTCAAACAATCTCCAAAAAAATGGTGATATGAACGTGCAACAGATTCGTTCTAATAATAATATGGCTGATGTATTCACCAAATCTCTACCAACTGCAACTTTCGAGAAGATGGTACATAATATTGTTATGCGAAGATTCAAGTTTTGGATTGATGTTCTCATCAGGGGGAGTTAATACGCGTTGTACTCTTTTTCTCTTGCAAGATTTTGTCCCACTGGATTTTCTTTGTAAGATTTTTAATAAGGTAGCTAAAATGCATATTATTAGATATGTGTACTCTTTTTCCTTCACTAGAATTTTTTTCTATTGGATTTTTTTCTAGTAAGATTTTAACGAGGGACATTATCTATCAAATAGACATTCAAGGGCGAGTGTTATAAATGTATTTATATTATAGTGAATGTCTATAAAGGTATTTGTATTGTAGTGAATGTGTGTACTTTTATTATAGTAAATGTCTATCTTGTTTTTTTGGAGAAAAATTAGGGTTAATTTTCCTCTATAAATAAATGATTTTTCCTTCATTATATCATCCCTCAAGAGAAATAAAAACTCCTCTCTCTTCTTTTTCTCTATAATATTCTTCTTCTTCCTTTATTGTTTTGTAATAAATATTATTATTTTATCAATTATTATTTTTAAGTTGAATAAATTACAATACCATTGGCATTGAATCGAGGGGTGATTGGCAATTAGGACTCGTCTGGACATGATGTTTATTTACTTTTTAAAAAAAATAATATTTTGTTTTATTTGAAAATTAATATTTAGATATGAATATTTTAAATTCAATTCAAAATTATATTTTAAATTTTAAAAGAATAAATTATTTTTCAATTTATTTTTTACTTTTGAAGTTCTATGTAAATTCATTCATGAAAATTTATCTAAGTAAAAATATTTAGAATCTATGTCCAATGCCTACTAAATATTTCAATGATAAATCTTCAAAATTGACCAAAAAATTCTGTTGAATCACCATAACTTATTGTCCAAATATTTCACTAACACGTTTTTTGCTTTAAAATCGGTCCAAGGCCTTATTTATTTTCATTTAAATTAAAATTTGAATCTGAATACACATCTAAATTGTAAAGAATTAAGATATTTTGTTAAGATCTGAATACTAAATAATTAAAACTTTTTATTTTTTAACACCTAAAAATCTATAAAATTTGTTTTATATAAAAATTAATTAATATAAACTTTAAAAAATATTAAATTAATCTAATGTTATATATCAAAAAATATTTTTAAAAAATTAATATGGTAATTGGTTATGATGATGACTAGCGTTGGTGATTGTGGATGTCGACGAAGAAGGATGTTGAGTAATGGTGGGGTATGTATGATAGCTAGTGGTAATGGTGATATGGGTAGTTTTGATAGTTATGGTGGATAATAGTGATACCTATATGACAGTGGTAAATAATAATAATGGTTAACAATATATAAGGTGGTGACTAATAGTGGTGATTGTAGTTGTTGTGGCAATAATGATTGGTAGTGGTGATTGTAAATGGTGGATAGTGGTAATGATAGCTAATTATAGTGATTGACAGTAATGGCAGTTATGGTTAAGGATGATGATTGTTGGCTGTTGGTAGTGGGTGGTGACACGAACTTGATATCTGATAATGATGAGCGGCAATAGCGGTAGTTGATAATGACGTGGATAATGATGATAATGGTGAATTATTATTTTTGTAGAAATCTATAAATACACATCGTAATGAAATTAAGAATTATTACAAATTTTAATCATTTAGATCTATTAAGACCTATTAATAAGTGGTTAAAATATTTAAAATTACTTAATAATTAAAATTTGAATGATTAAGATTCAAACATAAAAAATAAGGAAAAAGGTTCATAATTGCTTTCTACTATTGAAAAATGTTTAATATTGTATTTCATGATACTACCGGTTTAATATGTTTGTCTTTCATGATACTACCGTTTAATATGTCTTTCTTATTATATTATTGGTTCATATATGCCCTTAATTAGGGGTGGGCAAAAAAATAGAAAACCGAAAAATCGAACCGAACCGAATTAATTCGGTTTTTCGATTTTGATTTTTTTTATTTTTTGGTTTGGTTTCGATTTTTTTATATATAATATTTCAATTTTTGGTTTTTTTCAGTTATAGTGCATCGTATTTTCAGTTTAGCCAAAAAGCCGAAATGCATATTATATTATTATATATATATTATTTATTTTATTCTATTTTTATAATAAATATTTAAGTTAAATAATGTAGGAAACCCTACTCTGCTACTCAATTACTCTGTAAACTGAAGTCTCTCATCTCACCCTCTGTCTCTCTTAGTCTCATTAGTCACTAGTCAGTACTGCCGCCGCCCGCCCGCCGTTGCCCGTTGCCCATCCCCATTCCCCATCGCGGCATCGCCATCGGTCTCTCACTCTTTCTTCTCACTTTCTCAGACGGTCATACCTCAGTTCTCTCCGGCCTCTGCTGTTTGACTCGCCGTTTGCCGAGTGCCGCTGCTCGACTCGCCGTCTGCCGAGTGCCGCTCCTCGACTCGCCGTCAGGTCTGTGGACTGTGCGACTGTGCCTCTGTGAGACTGTGAGTCTGTCCCTGTCATCTCTAAGATCTAAAAATTATAAGCTTCATTTGATCATTGATATTGTTTGATTAAATAGAGTGAATTCTTTATTAGAAACCAAATCAGAGAGATTTTGTTTTGTTATCAAAAAAAAATATCTCCCTAGAGTTATTTTATCGTTCAAATTGTAAGCAAGCATAAAAAATTATTTCCTTGTAAATCACTTCTTATATATTTTCTTATAAGAACGCCAACATAATTTAGCACCTTGAAATTAATCAATAATTTCTCCTTCATTTAAGCTAACACCAAAAGATTTTGTGTTTTTAGATTTTTCAATTTTTTGATAAATTTTGCTTACTTGTTAACTGATGTAGTACTCAAATAAGTGTTGATTTGCCTGTAAATATCAATATTTTTACTATTGAAAAATTTGTCAATAATAATTTGGATAAAACTTAATTTGAAGAAAATAATTGTAAAGGTCTATTTTTTCATTCTATCATTCCGTATGTCATAGATGTTGTCTTCTTGTCCTGGTCTCCTGGAGCAAAACCATCCGAAGTATATTATTGTAATATAAACCAACCAATTATAATTTTATTTTTTTACTAAAATATAGATACAGACAAATAAAAAGTTCACCTATTTCATGAAATTAAACACAATTCATACCAAATAGCTATAGATTGATTAGATAATAAGGAACTTCATGCTTTAGGTAGAATTTGAGTTTAAAGTTCAAAGTGACCAAATATATATAAGTATCAAGTTAAAGCAGTAAAGCACTAAAGCACAAGTCTTTGATATATCATCTGTTGGTTGTTGATTTGTTGGTTAATTATTTATGATTATTCTTTTTAATTTTGTACAGATGGATGAAGAAAGTAGAGTAAGTGATATTGGTTCAACTGACAACTCACTTGATACTCAAACTGGGGATACAAAGAAAAGGAAAGAAATGCAACCAAGATCTGGGGTTTGGGCTCATTTGATAAGGTAGTTGAAAATGGTATTGGTAGAGCGAAGTGCAAGTATTGTAACAATACTTATGCTGCCAATTCAACTAAAAATGGAACAACAGGTTTGAAACAACATTTGGATAGGTGCAAGGTATATAAATCTATCATTGAAACTTCTTCTCAAATGAAAATATCTTTTCAAACTAAAGATGCCCCTCTTTGAAAATTTGAACAAGAAGTAGTTAGAAGGGCTTTATTTGAAATGATAATTATCGATGAACTACCATTTAGCTTTATAGAGAATGAAGGTTTCAAGAAGTTTATGAGCAAAGCCCAACCTCTATTTAGAATTCCTTCCCGTAGAACAATAACAAGGGATAGTTATGAAGTTTATAGTGAATTGAAATAAGATTTGAAGAAATCTTTTAAAGAAGTACAACCAAAGATTTGTCTTACCACAGACACATGGACATCATTACAAAGAATTAATTATATGTGTTTGACTGCTCATTTTATTGATAGAAATTGAGTGTTGCATAAAATAATATCAAATTTTTGCCCAATCTCTAGTCATAAGGGTGAGAAAATGACAGAGGCTATTAGTAATTATTTGCTTGATTGGAATTTGGACAAGATATTCTCTATAACTGTTGACAATGCGTCTTCTAATGATGTCACAGTTAAAGAATTGTCTAAACAGTTGAATATGTGGGGAACTAATATAATGGAAGGTAAACATCTTCATGTGAGATGTATGGCTAACATACTTAATCTGATTGTGCAAGAAGGTTTGAAAGAAATTGATCCTTCTGTCAAAAGTGTTCGACAAATGGTGAAGTATGTTAAATCATCCCCTGCAAGAACAAGAAAATTTAAAAAATGTTGTGAAGTCCAAAAGGTAGAATGTGATAAAACATTGTCGCTAGATGTTCCTACTAGGTGGAATTCCACCTATTTGATGTTGGACGACACAAAAGTTTGAGAAGGCCTTTGATAGGTTTGATCTTTTTGATGACCAATTTAATACTTGTCTTTCAACAAATGTGTGTGAAGATGAAAGTATTGTAGGTCCGCTCGAATGTGATGATTGAGTGAATGTGAGGAATGTGGTGAAGTTTCTTGAAAGATTCTATGAGCTCACGATAAAGGTTTCAAGTTCATATTATGTTACTTCTAATATTCATTTTGAGGATATATGTGAGCTTGATGCATATTTGAATGTGTGTTTAGAAAGTGAAGATCTTAATTTGAGTAACATGGCTGAACGGATGAAACAAAAGCTTAAGAAATATTAGGGTTGTCCTGAAAAGATGAACAAAATAATTTTTATTGCTTCTGTGTTGGATCCTCGAAATAAGTTTGTGTATGTTAGCTTTGCACTTAAAGAACTATTTGAGGAGAAAATAGGAAAAAAAATAAATGAAGGAGTGTGTGATTATATGACTTCTTTGTTTGGAGTGTATATAAGAAAATATTCAAAAGGATCTAATCAATCATCTCCATCTAGATCTACTTCATCTCATGACACATCTGATACATCTAGTTCTGGCGCTTCTCTAAGAATGAAAATAAAAGTGTTGAGAACTAAGCTTTTCTTGAAAAAACAAAAAGAAGATTGTGGAAGTGGAGGTGCTATATCGGAGTTGGATAGACACATTAGTGAAGAACAAGAGCCTGATTCTGATGATTTTGATATATTAGATTGGTGGAGGTTAATTCTCCTACGTTTCCTGTTCTTTTAGAGTTAGCTCGTGATTTGTTGGCTATTCCAATTTCAAGTGTGGTGTCAGAATGTGCATTTTGTACTAGTGGTCGTATTCTTGATTCATTTAGAAGTTCATTGACTCCTAAATGTGTGCAATCTCTTGTTTGTGTCCAAGATTGACTTAGAGAAGAGATTAATCCTATTTGTGTTGAGGAAAGTTTGGAGTATCTTGAGAAACTTGAGCTTGGTAAGATTTTATATTTTTTAGTTGGTTGTTTAAACTTTTAAGTTGTAATGCAATAATAAATTAATAGTATACTAATTTGTGTTTTCTGACATATTTGATTAAATTATCTTTAGAAATGGCAATAAATGGAAGAGAGTCTTGCATTGTTGATGTATGATTGCAAATTGTAATTTGCTACTAGTGCCTACTACTACTAGCGACCGCCTGACCGGTTAGTTGAATTATTGTCTAATACTCTCATAGTGTCATTGATGATATCTTTTTGTAATATTATATTTTTATCTTGAAAGTTATATTCTAATTTTTGATTTTATCTTACTATTTATTAGGCAAAAGCAGAGCAGTTTGATTTACTATTGAAGACTTGAAGTCCTAAGCAGTGATTAGTGAAGCAGAGCAGTTTGTGATTTGTGACTTTGTCTTTGTGGGTGTGCTGCAGTGCTGGGTTGAATTTTTGATTATGATTTTTGTGTGCATTGTAATTTCTATGCTTTATGTTTGTGTGGGTTTGGGAATACCCATCAATTTCTTCTTTAAATTAAAAAATCTGGACCATTTTCCCATTGCAATAGAAAAGAGAAGATAGGTATATTCTTGCAGTTAAAGACAGGGTAGCTGGTCCCCTTCTGGTACCTTAATTTGGCATTCGATTGCATTTTTGATGACTGGCTAGCAAACACCCGAAGGAACCAACTAGTAGTCTAGTCAGAATGTTTATGTTTTTGATCAATTTCTGCATTTTGATTTTTGAATAGTCTTTGGTGGCTTGAAATAATTTATATTTTATTTAAAAAGTAGCCCATTTTACAATCAGAAAAAAATCCATCAGCCAAGCCTAAAAATCGAAATAACCGAAATAAGTAAACTGAAATCGAATTTAAAAAAACCAAACCGAACCACACTAAAACAGTTCGGTGTTCGGTGTCCCCTATGCATAACCGAAAACTGAAAAACCGAACCAAAATTTAAAAAAATCGAACCAAAACACCGAATGCCCACCCCTACCCTTAATGTTATAAACATGACTCAAATTATATATTTTCCTCGTTAACTCTCATCCATTTTAGCCAAAATGACATTAATTTATCACACCAACCCTTTTTCTTCCATCACTAACGAAAGTTACAACCTCTTCACCGTATGTATTATTTATTTCTATGTGATATTTGGTTAGAGGTAAAATAGGAAATAATATTAACATAAAATTAAATATTATTTTATACAATATTTTGGTCGAATTTGCTTTTCCACATTAACCTTTTACATGTGTATGTGTAATGGTGAAATTATTATTATAATTGAAACAATAAAATGAAGAAAATAAAATATTTTCAAGTTGAGACGCGGATATCTTGCTCTTTTTAAGGTGATTCAAGCCCACTGCAATAAAATTTTATCGATCCAGTAGTAATCTTCTTGAATTGTCCCCTCCAGAATATTACAACCCAATAACACTGTAATTTAACAAACTTTGGACAATAGTTGAGTCTAAATCTCCATCAAATGAACACCTTCCTTCAGCTAAATAAAGCTCTCTTTTCTACTTATTTTTGCGCACTCTATATTTTTCTTCTACTCCAACACAAGATAAGGCCACCACTATTTATAGGTGAAAAATTATTTCTTTTAATAAATTGAAAGAATGTGGGACGATAATATTGATAAATAATGGGGTGATAAATAGCTCTATGAACAAATGTATTGGGTCTACTTAAAAAATTAAAATATAACAGAAAACTAGGTCATGCTAGCATGAACACTATTGAAAAACTTTCTAATCTAGATTTGGTTTTTGGACTACCAAAATTAAATTTTTCTAAAATCAGCTATGTGATATCTGTCAATTAGAGAAACAAACTAGATCTTCTTTTAAATCTAAAGATATTGTTAGTACTTCTACATCTAGAGAAATTCGATCCTAGAAGTAATGAAGGAATTTTTCTCGGATATGCTCCTCTAATTAGTTCTATTAGAGTTTTCAATAATGGAACCTTATATGTGGAAGAATCAATATATGTTGTTTTTAATGACTCTAATCCTTTTCCAAGTATTTTTGAGCATGATACATGGGAAGACTGTGCTACCAAAACCTTTTGAAGCTCCTTCAATAGAAATTTCTGATATTCAGAATTCCTCGATTCCCATGGAAAGAAGCAAAGAAGATATATCTTAGTTGACTTCATTAAGTTCCCTGGATAGAAATGAAGAAGAAATATCCCAGTTGACTAAGACTTCAAATATCCCTTGTGAATAGAGAAGTGAAGCAATCTTTCCAAATGAATTCATTCTCGGAGATTCAAATTCTCAATAACAAATGAGGTTCTCACTCAAGTACAGGCCATCATTGGCTCTAGTTTCTCATCTTGAACCCAAATGAATTGAAAAAGCACTGAAAGACGAGTTATGGACAAAAGTGATGCAAGAAGAAATAGATCAGTTTGAAAAAAATCCGTTTGGACTCTAGTACAAAGATCTAAAAATATATCCGTGATAGGAACAAAGTGAATTTTCAGAATTAAATTAAAAAAGAAATTTAAAGTTGTTAGAAACAAAGGAACGTTAGTTGCTTAATGTTTCTCTCAGTAAGAAGACTTAATGACAGGAGAATTTGAGATGAGTATGATAGGAGAAGTAACGTTTTTTCTAGGGCTACAAATACGCTAGTCGACTAAAGGAACCTTTATCAATCAAAACCAAGTATACCAAGGAGCTGATAAGAAGATTTGGTTTGAAAAAAAGAAAAAAGTTGTTGGGACTTCTATGAGTTCCTCAATATGCCTTGAATCTGACACATCTAAAAAAATATTGACAAGAAAATCTATCGCAGGATAATTGGATCATTGCTCTATCTCACAATTAGTCGATTAGATATTATGTTCAGTGTATGCAAATGTGCTAGATTTCAGTCGACTCCCAAGGGGTCTCATCTAACTACAGTGAAACGGGTCCTCCTCTATGTTACCGAAACTCAAGATTTTGAATTATGGTATCTCCACTCAGAAAATTTTGATCTAATCGGGTACTTAGATATAGATTTTGCAGGTCATAAATCTGATAGGAAAAACACTAGTGGTTTCTTTCAAATTCTTGGAGAAGCTCTTACTTCTTGGCAAAGTAAGAAGCAAAGTTCTGTAGCCCTTTCTACCACATAAGCTGAATACTTGGCTCTTGAAAATTATGGTACTCAATTATTAGGGACGAAACATCAGTTGCTAGATTATGATCTTAATTATGAATATGTTCCCATCTTGTGTGATAAAACTAGTGCTATTAATCTTTCTAAATATATTGTGCACTATTACAGGGCTAAGTATATAGATATTAACCATCACTTTATTAGAGATCATATTGAAAATAGAGATTTTTCATTAGAATTTGTTGATTTTGAAAATCAGTTGGCCGATATTTTTACAAAACCCCTATTGAAAAATAGAATTTGACACAATCCAAATGGGTGAGCGTGCAGGTACCTAAATCGATTCTAGCTCAATAGGAGAACCCTTCTCTTAATCAACAAATGAAATAAACTCAAGACTACTTAACTTGCATGGATACAAATGATTCCAAAAATTAAAATAACACCTCTCGAACCATGACCTCTTCAAGATCTAGTCTAGACAAGTACAAGAGCTCTAACAGAATACTGACAAAACAAAATAACATAGCTTCGTCTACGGAGAAAAAATACGGAAGCTGATGCTGAGTACTCCATGCCATTCATGAACCTTCAAATCTGCCACAACCTACACCAAAAAGGTGTAGCAAGATAGTATCAATACTCCACACGTACTAGTAAGCATCATCGACCAACTAAAATTAGTTAATGTAATAGCGTATAATTTAACATGCAACCGAATTACTCAATTTTAATGACTCTTTGTTATCCAACTTATATTTATAACCCACAAGTTCATTAACCACTTCATTAATTTTTATAACTCATCAATATTTATGCATCTACCCTACAACTCTAGCCATCGATCCCAACTTTTATTCTGTTTCTCTCATCTCGCTGCAACGGATACTTTGACTCTACAACAGTATTGCGACAACGGCAATTCGCCCGCTGCATCGTTACCCTACTTAGGCAGTAGTCCTGTTTCAGTGATCCTTCTCTTTCATCCCTCCATTTAAACATTATTAACACGTCTACCTCATTTACTCTTCCATTATCACTAACCAAGTTTATTTCTATTATTTAATGACCTATTTATTGACTCACATGATTAAGTCACCCTCTTTAATTTCATTCCTACTCTTTTATCCAAACGATAATAACAAAGTTAAACCAACGATCTCCTAGTAATTCACTAACATTGTTAACTCAGTTATATTACCTTCTGTAGCCCATAGTGGCCACATAAACCAAGCATTCAACTACAACATTAACTAAATAACTAGAGTATATACAAAGGAAACAACAAATCATACTGATGGAGTGGAGTTAAGTCCTCCACAATTGAAGTACACGTGCATACCAGTCTCTCTCGAATTTCACACTATGTCTCTACACTATAATCATATCATGTAGTACCATACCTATACCATATCATCATATATTACCTCCCAACTGTGTCTCTCATATCATACCCGTATGTATATCATATTGTATCGAAACCATACCATCCATGATATGCCAAGCACACACCTTCGTTACATCACTGTACACACATGCCAGAGGGTCTTATGTTTGTCCTTCCAGTTATGACCTGCAGGAGACTCTAGAAATTCATGTACTGTACACCCAGCCGTATGAACCTTTGGTCATACCTATCTGTGTACCCATTCATACTGCTCACCCGGATACTAACCTCGGGCACGAGCCACTCATATCCAAGTATTCAATCACAAGCTTAATCATATTAACTTGCTCATTCGGATACTCACCTCAAACACGAGCCCCTCATTCCTAACATACTGATAACTCACTTTCCCATTTCATATGCATGTTATTTCTTCATGCGGTTATCATGGACTCCAAATTTCCACCCTTCATTTCAAGAACAGTATATCACAATTGAATTTATTAACAAAATCACATACACAACAAGAATCACACATTACAAGCTATAACACAATCATGGCCTAGGGCCATTCCATAATCAGTTATTTATTACATCTCCCACGCCGAACATTCAACAAGATGTGGTGCAAACTAGACCATTCGCGAGATTGAGCTTTGCTGCAACGGCATCACTATCGTCACCACAGTCTTGCTGCAGCAGCACTAGAACCGCTACAACGATACTGCTCAAGTAGTACTCTGACCTAGCTTTTCACCTAGATTCCTCTCGTAATGATTCCTCACAGTCTGCTTACCCATTATGCATATACTTTATTAATCAATCCTTATTATCAATTTACCCTTCTTTATCACATAACAATAATCAATTTGACACGAACCATGCAATCATAGCACACAAACATATCAAAAGTGAACTTACTGGTCAAAGTAGCTGTACTGCCCTTCCACTCTCGTACTGCCTACCCTGGAAAGTGGAATCGGACCGTCTTGGTCCAGCATTCTACATTGGCATAGCACGACACTAACCAATCCATACCCATAATGGCATCGAAATCGATCATCTCTAATTCTACTAGATCTATTGTGGTCTGACGATCAACAACCTCTATTGTACACCCTCGATAAACCCTTCTGGCTATGATGGAGTCACCGAGGGGTGTAGATACTGAAAAGGGTTATTGAAGCAACTCTGGTACAACACTGAACTTTCGAGCCACAAATGGGGTAACGTAGGACAAGGTAGATCCTGGATCAATCAATACATAGGCAGGGCGAGAGCAAATACTCATCATACCTGTTACCACATCTGGAGATGCCTCTGAGTCCTGCCTCCCTAGTGATGCATAGGCACGGCTTGAGCCCGTACCTGAACTCGAGGCCCCTAATCTGCCTCGACCCCTACCTGCTGGGACTGAGGGCCTACGCCCTGTCGAGGCTGCTGGATCTTTCGGCCCTGCTGATGCCCTGTCCTGTCTATCTCGGTTACCCTAACCCCTGGCTAGACAGTCTCTCATCACATGACCTTCCTGCCTGCATATATAACACCCTGTGGAGCCATATCTGCAAGCTCTAGTGTAGGGTCGGCTGCAAATAGGGCAAGGTGGGGGTGTATAGCTGCTCTGCTCTGCCTCCTCTACTGGGGTGAATCTACCGTTCAAGAACTCCCATCGGACTCTGTCTGTCCCCGGCAACCAAATCTAACCCTCTGCTACTGTGATGGAGGCGGGGGTCTAGGTGGCCTATCTGACAACCGTGGCCTAGGACCTCTCTAAATCTCCCCCTGTATCTCATCTGATCTATCCCTACGGTGATGTTCCTGATTTATTCATTTGCTATCCTGTTGCCGCTATCTAAGGCCCTCAATAGTCTGGGCAAAGGCCTACACCCAAGCAATATCCATATCTTCCCGCAGTGTAGCTATCATACATGCCTTAATATATTCTAGATTCAGACCCATAATAAACCGGTGGATTCTAGATGGCATGGTGTCCACAAAGGCTGGAGCATAGCGGGCGAACTGCAGGGCGTACTCCCGTACACTTCTCGCCCCCTGCTCCAAGTGCAAAAACTGGTCCACCCGGGCCTGTCGGATTTCTCGTGGAAGATAACGGTCCAAGAAAGCCTCTGAAAAGCTGGACCAGGTTGGAGGGGCAACATCTCTCCCTCGATACCTTTCCCAACTCTCGTACCACAACACAGCAATATACCTCAGCCGGAATACCGCTAACTCAACCGACTCTGTAGATGTCACATGCATGACTCGGAAGATTCTCTGCATCTGATCCAGGAAGTCCTAGGGGTCCTCTGCCTGATCCGACCCTGTGAACTGCGGGGGACCTAGTGCCAAAAATTCTCGGACCCTCGAACTGCCAGGCCCACCTGATGATTCTGCTGTTATGGGTGGCACTGACTGACGCTGAGTAGCCATTATTTGTGCCAACATAACTACTGCACTTCGAATTTCCTGGTCGGATGGTATAGGTACAGGAACTGTCGGAGGTAATGTCGTCCCGAGTGGCTCCTGGTGGGGTGGGAACTGCTGTGAAGGTCGAGATGATGCCTCTGTATCGCCCTCAGATTGGGCTGATTCTAAATGAGGCTGAGGCATCCTGCTGGTGCCTTCTCCTGCTGCGGTATCCAATCTTCTACCTGTGACAGGATGTCGCTAGTCTGCCATTTTATCTGTAAACAAAGAGTATGATGAGCTTTAGGGACTCAACCCTATACTATACTGCTCTATAGCACGACTGAATATGAAGAAAGAGTAACCATCCTATCATGCCCTGTAGCCTCCTGCCTATGGTATGTGGTGTACAACACATCCATAGACAAGACTCTACTTAGCACGGATTGCAGACTCCCTGGGATACGACCTGCTCTGATACCAAGTTTGTCACGCCCCTCCTTGGGAGGCATGACTGGCACCTGGTGCCCTACTAAGACCTGGACTGCTGGACTACTGAGCCTAAACACTTGTGGTGCCAGGTTGGCTCTAACCCTGGATTCATGGAACCAACGGGCTATATAATGGCTGTAAATACAGTCTCTGGCCGACTAGACCTATAGCCTCCTGTAAGAAAACAACAACTTACCAGAATCAAAGGAGTATAAAGGAACCTATGCGGGCCGACAAGGCCACCATGCTGACTAGTTTCACTGAAAAGCTGAACTAAATGCTAAACTGCCCTGTGACCGACAAGGTCACCAACTATCAACTATACAAGTCCCCACACGGCCATCATAAACAAACTAAAACATACACATGGCCTCACACAACCGGTATGACTAACCACAGGGAATATACAATCTGCAAGCCTCTAAGAATGATAATAAGATGGTCGGGACAGGGCCCCGGCCTACCTGTGCTGTAAAACAAAAAGAGAAATAAACCTCTAGCTGTCAAGCTCCGGATGACAAGAGCTGATGACTCTGTGTGCTGGCTGGAATTACGAGGGATTGGCTCCTCGTCTATGAGTACCTGTAGGCAAGTAATGCAGCGCCCCCAAACGGGTGTCAATACCACAGGTACCGAGTATGCAAAGAAATAACTAGAACATAACTGAAGATAAACAGTAATACTGATAGTTACTGAAGTATAGGACATGGCTAAGTCTGCTTGGGATAGCAGAATCTGAAATGAGCTTAACTGTACTGGAGAGAAGGTGAGAATCATACCTGTCAGTATGACGTCCTGCTATCTATCAATTTAATATAACACACATAACATACAAGAACTTATACTAGCCACCATAAGCCGGAAGGTACCAATCAACATGCAATCTACATACCCCTACCCGGGTCGCCATCCACCTAGTAACTATTCACACCACTCACCTAGTAACTACGAGCATCCGCCGGCCCCCTAGGTATGCAACTTGGGCTCTCTAGGCCCCTGACTATAGCTATATCTGAGTCCGAAGGACTCTTGTAAACTGTGATCTGAGATCTATATCTGTAATTTGTAATCTGTACCCCAGACGCAAGCGCTCGATGAGGTTGTGCTATAATGTTGATCAGCCTGCTATGGGTAATGCTGCCTCCCATCTTTGTCCTCTGGCGGACGACATGCCACTCCTTGGAGTAACGTATCCTCACCCTCTGGCAGGCGAGTCGACACAGCTATTAACCCTGGGGTGGCAAGGAAGCTCTAAGGGTGCCGAACATAGAACAATCAGGTCTCTACAAACAACAATAATCATATATAACATATATATTAAATATGATAATATTGTCCATGTTTTGATATTCTATTCTGAATCCCTTGCTGAATTATACTGAATCTGATACTGAGTTATACTGAGTCTGGAATAATATCTCTCTGTCTGATACTAATTTACTGACTTTTATTCTTAATATGACATAATAATTATTCAAGAATGCTTACTGAATTCACACTAGGCATAATACTCGTCTTTGAAACGTTCTTCTGGAATTTATTCTATTTTACTATACTAGAATTACTATCTTACCGAAGAAACTGGCTTTACATACCTCAGTTGCCAACTTCTTGACTAACTGGCGTAACTCAGCCAATATCCAGCTATTTCTTCCAACTGCATTCATATTCATAGCAAATAAAACTAAATTCATCAATATTCTGGAAGAAAACACTACTTTGAATATATATACTGCCCAAACTTTGACTTATCAAAAAACAGCCGAAAACTTGCTATTTCTCGAAAGTCCAGAAGGGAGAAATACTCACTTTAGGGCTAGGAGTATATTGATACTAATTTGGAGAAATTCCACTTACCTTAGCTCGATAGGACGACGATTTGCTGGCCGAATTTCATGAAACTAAATCCGTAGGAAGGCTCCCTGTAGCTTTATACTTCGCTACCCGAAGTTAATTTGAGTTTGGACTGCGTTTAACGGCGTAATCGGATGAATATTTGTATGGAATCCTCGTCTTCCTCTGTTTTTGGTCGCTTACTGGAAATTAAAAGATGGGAAATGATTTAAAACAAAGTGGGAAGGCTTTATATACTTGGGGCCTTTAAGTTGCATTTGTCGATTGCAATTTAGAAGTCGCATTTGCCTTGCGACACTCCAACTTGGCGCTTTTCCGGTCTCTCCCCGGGCCATTTTTCTAGCACGTATGACATTCTAAAACTCTTAACCAACATGCGAATAGGACATCTAAATGTCAAGAATTTATGGGGTGTAACAGCCTACCTGAGTATCAATATACCATTAAGAAGTCCCAACTACGTGCTTGCCTCAACTTTCGAGTTCTTGCGGTAAATTGTCGTGGGAGGGGTGGGGGTGAGGTTTTGCCTTCTCTAGTCTCCTTATTTTTCTCTCCTTGTTAGAAATTCTAATTTCTGTTTCTAGGTGTTTTTGTTCACCAACCCTTATGAAATAGGTTTTTATATCATAACTTGGACAGGTTTGCAGAGTTCTGGTCTGCATCGCCCGCTGCAGCGATCCCGTTATAGCGAACACCGTTCGCCGCAGCAACCGTGTGCATGGGCCCATTTGATTTTAACTTAGCCCATTCAAAATTGTTTTCCACATAATCCTTAAAATCTAGGAACCTAACCTAGGATTTGTAAAAATTTTAAATTTACCCATACTTAGATCGTCAAGGTGCTATAATGATCAAACAGATCGTTGCAGAATTTTAAGAAACTGTCTTTGGGTGATTTCTTTTTCCTGAAATTAACTGTCGAAATTTATTTTCTTTTCCCTAATTTTTTTACCTATTTTAGTGCCGAGGTCATTATTAATTTTTATCTTTGCATGTGTTGTCTCTTCGGTTGCGAACCCCTTCATCTTCTGATTGAGCCATCACTTCTCTCCGATTTATCTCCCTATCTTCTTCATTTCTTTCAGATATCTCAAAACCATCTGTATTTCATTCTCCTCATATCCCTTTCATGGCTAAATCCTCTACAGAAATGTGTTCCCTGATCCAGCAAGAGGCTTAAAAACTCCTTTTTTTCCTCCTCTCCAGTGGAAATATCTGATTCCTCCACTGATTGATGTCTCAAATCCTTGTCTACCTGACTAAATAAGCCTTCGTCCTCATGCCCCAAAAAGAATAAGAATGAGTCTACTATTATTTCGAACCAGAAGACATGAGATTTTTTGGAGCATTTCTGAAAAAGCAAGACTTCTCGCCTTCAAGGTTCGACATTTTACTCATGGTAGAGTTATCTATCTTGAACAACTTGAGTCATCCCATTGCTCTGTAAGTCACCTTTTTTCTTTTTAAAATTTGGCCTATCTATTTTTACTCAGTGCAAATGAGGCTGTTGAAGAACTGGTCATAATGTTCTATGCAAATTAAGGGTTTCTAGTGATAATGAGAACTTGAAACCCTTGTCTTTTGTAGCAAGATATTTTAAAGTCAATTTCTAATTGAAAAGATTTTTGATACTCATTTTTATGAAAATGTACCCTTTTTTTCTTGGGCATAGCTAGATAATTTTGAAGTCTCTCTGGAAGAAGTGAATTCCTTTATTGTAAAGGATGGCACTAAACTTTCTGATTTTGGTCCCGCTACCATCTACTTTGAAATTGAATCCTTGCTCATATTGTTGCTACTACTCTACTTTTCCGAAAAGGTTCTCTCAGTACTCTCTCCACAAGAGATGTGTTTGTTGTTTATTGTCTACGTAAGAAATTAAAAAAAAATTGGCCATAGTGGATTCTCGGATATATGCTAAAAAGCTGCCAAGACCCTTGTCACACCCCGTCTTGGGGGGTATGACTGGCACCTGGTGCCCTACTAGGACCTGAACTACTGGACTGCTAAGCCTAGGCACATCTGGTGCCTGGCCGGCTCTAACTCACATTTCTGGAAACAAAGGGCTATATAACGGCTGTAAACATAGCCCCTAGCCCATTGGCCTATAGCCTCCTGTACCTGTACTAACAGCTGACCAGAAACATGTCAATATAGGGAAACCTATGTGGGCTGACAAGGCCACCATGCTGTCTAGTTATCTATAACTTAACCATGAAGTACTGGATAGCTACGTGACCGGCAAGGTCACCACTACTGTCGAACTATGGCCCCACACGGCCAACATAAAGGAAACACAAGTTCTAACAGCTATGCAATTGCACGACCTCACACGACCGGCTCATCTGACCACAGAGAAATATATACAGACTGCAAGCCTCTAGGAATAACAATAGAAATGATCGGGACAGGGCCCCGACCTACTCGTACTATACAACAAAAGGAAATGAAGTACACCTCTGGAATTCAGTCTCCGGATTATAGGAGCTGAACACTCGGTCGCTGACAGGAATCACGTGGTATCGCCTGCTCGTCTATGAGTACCTGCAGGCAAGTAATGCAGCACCCCACCGAGCACCAGTACCGCTGGTACTGAGTACGTAAAGCCATAACTGAAAGAAATATCTGAAAATAACAATACAACTGATGAAACTGAAGTAGAAAGGAATGGATTAACTGTCTGATAATGCAAATCATACCTTCTTTTAATTATACTGGAAGGGGTAGGAGTCATACCTGGAGACGTATCGTTCTACTGCTGATCTACTCATATCTAACATAACATGGCATAACATAACATAACATAACATAGCACACACAAACCTTACCAGGCCCCCATAAGCCGGGAGGTACAACCAGCACAGAATCTATACCCCTACCCCGGTCATCCCATCCCCTATAAACCCTGTAAGCATCCTGCCGGTCCCCTGGGTATGCACTTGGGCTCGCTGAGCCCCTGACTATAACTGCATTTGAGTCTGGAGGACTCCTGAATCAACACCCGGGCGTATCCGCTCGACAGGGGTGTGTAAGGGCCGACCAAGGCACAATACGGGGAAAACTGGCATCCCATCTTCGTCCCCTATGGGACGATATACCACTCCGTAGAGTGATGTATCCTCGTCCTCTGGCGGATGAGTCGATATAGCTATCAACCCTGGGGCGGTCAGGGATGCTAGGTAGTCCAACCCCAAACAATACAACGGTCTCAACTAGTAATACTATCTGCATGTCTCACATACCGAGGCTAATAGTGGTAAAGTATTGTATATATTATATGCTGAACTGGTGATAGTAATATGTACGTACTTAATACATGCTGAGGCTGGTAATAATATATATGTATAAATATAGTCTTCTGCCAGACTGTACTGGGGCTAATACTGAACACGATATAGTGTTTCTGCTGAAAACTATGCTGTATACTGAGTTTCTATAGTACATGATTTACTATTCCTAACCTTCTTTCTAACTTCATTTTAACTTATCATTCCATTTCTGGGACGTCTTATCGATATTACATTGCTTTACTGGGTTTCAACTGAATACAATGATATCCTAACATTCTGTGTCACATCACGTACTGAGCATGCTGTGGAATTCCTAATACTTGTATTAGAATCTATATCATGCTAGCAAGTTGCACGCAAGTTATAACTCGGTGCTTCTAATATCGTACCAACATTCGTAATAAACATAACACATGACTTCTGAACATTCTACTGGCCTTTAAATTACTGTACTATCCCGAGATTACTAACTTGCCGAGGAAACTAACTTTACATACCTTATCCTCGAACTATCCGTCTGTCAGACGACGCTCGGCCGGTACTTAAACTATTTTCTCCCAACTGCATTCATAAACATGTGAATTAATACTAAATACAACTTTATTGTAAAGAGCAACGTCACTTTCGATATAGTTTATAGCCTAAACTTAGGCTTGTCGAAAGACGGTCGAAAACTCGCTATTTTCCAGCGGTCCAAAAGGGAGAAATATTCACTTCACAGCTAGGAACACATAGACACTAGTTTAGAGCAATTCCACTTACCTTAGCTCGGTAGCTCGATGATTCGTCGGCCGTATTTCACGAAACTAAATCCGTAGAAATGCTCTCTGCTGCTAAATACCCCGGTATCTGAGGTTAATTTGAGTTTGGACAACGTTTAGCAGCATAATCGGACGAAAATTATATTACCTCTTCGTTCCTTTTTCCTTTTCTACTGGTTTGCTCTGTTTTCTGGAAATTACATGGGTGATTAATGATTTAAAACCGAAGTGGGGCTTTATATACTTGGGCCTGGACAAGGCCAACGTGTCACGGAGCCAACGCAGAGGCTCCACCTCCGTGACACGTTGCCATCGCGGAGGGGCTCTGCTTCGGCTCCTTCCGCGATGGTTCGACAGGTTTCTCGTCCGATCTTTTCCCGGGCCTTTCCTTAGCACGTATGGCTTTCAAATATGTTTAACCAACGTGCGAATAGGTCATTTAGGTGACGGAAATTCTACGGGGTATAACAACCCTGGAAGAAATGCAAGCCTGCCTTAGGGGATGATTGTCACCCGTATTCTAAAGGACATTGAATTTGACATCTCAAAAGAACCTGTGAAGGATATCTCCTCAACCTATATGATCACACATTTTCCAGCACGAGATATGTTCTTGATGATAGAAAATGGTATAAGAAGGCAAATTACAACCCTATGATCAAGTCTGTTATGGCTGGAAGTTCCAGTGGAACCAACTTTGGTGATGTCCAAAGTATTGCTATTAATTCTCTGCTGACAGAAGTTCAAGAAATCAAATTGTCCATTGGTGTAGTGGTAGTGACCTGTACGGGTGTAATAACTCCTTGCCTCAGGTGATTTTTGATATGGCTCAATTGAAAACTTAGCTGACTCTCATTCAACATGAAGGAGTGAAATCCTTCAACTTGGTGCTGAAGCAAGTCGACTTCGCCACCACTTGAGTCGAGATTTCTGACAATGAACTTTCATAGACCAAAACTCTTGTATCTCTCTGTCTAAGCGCATTGAAAATCCTATCATTCCTTCTCTGAGCGAATCATAACTACTCTAAAATACTTTATTGGTTAGTCTTGACTCTTTCAACTCACCATGTTTTAACTTTTTGCTCTCTGTATGGGCATCACACTTTTCGTCTCTCTTCTCCTATTAGTTTTACACCTTTTTTGATGATGAAGGGGGAGAGTGTTTTGTCTTGATGTGAATGTTTTAATATTTTTTAGTGTTGCATATGATGTATCATACATAACTCGTTTAAATGATGTTGTGTACAAGACATAATTCTTGTAGATGTATGTCCTTTAAAATATCGTAGGGAATACCTGAAGAGACTAACTTAGAAAGAAAGGGGGAGCTCAGGTAAGAGGGAGGATATCAGGCAAACTCTTTTTAATCAGGAAAGTTCTCTATGCCTATACCTCCTAATATGTCATCATCAAAAAGGGAGAGATTATTGAACTAAATCTCTAAATTATTTTAACAATGACGAATTAATAAGTAGACTTGATGCAGGAATCAAGGCTAAAGCGGGGAAACCAAACCCAGATGAAAAGATAAGTTGACTCAGCAGTAGTCACAGAAGGAAAGAACCTTAAAGGTATTCAACATGAACATAAAGAAAATAGAAAATCAAGACAAGATTGATAGAAAAGAAGCCACAACAAGGAAAGAAGATAATTTTCCTATATAGAAAGCTAACTCGACAACATTCATAAAAGAAAAGCATCCATCCGGAAAAGATTTAACATCAACACTAAGAGAATAGAAAATCAAGCTAAGAATGATATTAGCAACATTTATGGAAGAAAAGCCAACTAAACAGTATAAAACACTATGTTTTTCATTTTTTTTTATTTTTTAAATTGCTTTATTTTCTTCTAATGCTTTCTTCAGGAACCTAATCGACTGATCACTCCACTTAGTCAACTAAACAAACGTTCATTAAATAATTTTAAGAATTCACCCCTTCCCCCTCTTTGTTTATTAAATATGACAATAACCTATTTGAAATCATGAATGAGAGGAGGGAGTAATAATTGTGTAGTGAACATCCATATTAATATTTAATTTTATAATAAGAAGAATATAATATATTTTTAGCTTTATCCAAAAATTTGAATATCTTGAAGGGGAAGGGATATATCTCTAAGATTACATAGTTTCACTACAATAGATAACATGAATTGAAATTTGGACGGAAAATAGATTCCCGAGTAAGTAAAGCTAAAAGGAATGGAGTGATGAACTAATTGCATATTAACTTTTATAATGCGTAAAAATGACACGACCAAAATGGGCGGGTCATGTGGGACCTTTATCGACTCTAACTCGATAGAAGAACCCCTTTTTGATCACATATAAAAATACTTTAAAATATCTCATTTCCTTTAGTGAGATCAAACAATAAGTAAAATTTAAAATTACAACTCCAAAACGACCAAGACTTTCCCCAAGATATAGTCTAGATAGGTACAAGAGCTCTACTTGGAATAACTTGACAAGGTAAGATGATACAAATTCACCTGTGGAGAGAATTCGGAAGCTAATGTTGAATACGTCACGTCAATCATTAAATATTAACCTACCACAATCTATACCCAAAAAGGTATAATAAGGTAGTATCAGTACACCACACGTGTCGATAGGTATGATCGACTGACTAAGATTAGTTCGTGCGATGATATAGAATTAATATGCAATCAAATCCATCAATTTTAACAATAATTCATCATATTATCGATCCAATTTCATTCATCAAAATAGGTAGATCTTCAAATAACATGAAATTTAAAATCAGTCAGAGTAAGGCATTGAGCTGGCTTGCTCACTCGATTAGGCCTTGCTGCAGTGGTGTAGTGACCGCGACTGCTATTTTGGTAAGGTTTCTGCTGCAGTGTTACTGCATAGGTAGTAACTCGACCAAGCTGTCAACCTTAGGTTCCTCACTTAACATTTTCTCACAATCAGTAGATCAACTCCGAATAGGTTTATGAATAACCAAAACTTAACAACTAACTTATCAACCTATCTCATTGAATATACAAATGAGTCCTCAAAATCAATTAATCAATTTATCACATTGGATATACAACTGAATCCTCAACAATTAATTCATCAACTCTTCACAGATTAACAAAGAGTTTTTACAATTATAAAGCACGTTATAACCAATACATCAATATCAAATCCATTTCATACCCTTGGAAATATATCGGACTTCCATCACATCACCGTACACACTCATAAGGAATATCACTGTATACACATGCCAGATGATCTTATTTTTGTCTTTCCAGTCATGACCTACTGGGGACTCTAGAAATTCATGTACAGTACCGACGTGGTACCCGCTTCCACTATCTGCTCATTTAGATGCTCCCCTCAGACACGGGTCCCTCAAATCATAACCGTTCGCCCAGATGTTATCCTCAAAAATGAGCCACTCATCTTAGTATAGGACATGTTATCTACTTTTATTTTCCTATTTTATTATCAATCGGTCGATTAGTATGACTTTTCAGAGGCATCATGTTGCCCTCATAAACTTGATCATATTTACCAATATTGAACCACTTACATGGTAATTTGAAAAGACACATAAAACATCTAAATGCATCCCAAATCTCACAACAATAACATTTATAAATATTCTTCATCTCAAGCTCACTTTACAAGCATACTTAACACATCATCATATTAGCAACAGTTAGTGTCTGAAGACCAATCAAGCATGTCATTACTCCATACGTATACACATTATTATATAAAGTCTAACTCCTTATAAACTATAACCTACTATCTTTTTAGTTATTTATCAATTAGCGGGTCTCACATCATCTATCACAATAATAACACACACAAGGTAACCTTCACATTTCATTGACTCAACCTCTCCTATCCTGTCACCTAAAAATCTATCACACAATCTGTTTCTTTTCATATTAATCTTCATATTATTCATATTAGTTCTTATTTCAAGATAACATTCTTGGGCCCATCTTCGACCCCTTAACATATTCAGTCCCAAGTTAAACCCGTTAACGCACCATAATCCTTCCTAGCAACTCAGGTTAGTTACCCATCTTGCCACTATAGGTGTTAAAACACCCATTCTTCCCTCACCTCAGATTCATCTTAAGTTAGTTAATCTATACTACCTGCCTTACATTATTGTTCAAACCATTAAGTTACAACATCAAGCCCATATAACCAAAACTAAGTTGGATCACCCGACCTCTTTCCTTTATGCGTACTTATTACCATCATTCAACCAAGATTACACCACAAAGATTTAAAACTCACAAACAACTACAAACACAAGTCATCAAGAGTATTTTATCATGAACATCACATCAAAGCGCACCCCACCTTATTAATTATCAACTAGGTTTTCCTTCCCCACATGTTCTCATGCTTAGGATTAATCCTCCACTTTTCATGGTTATGTTACTATCAGTTTTTCATCATGTCATCCTATTTCATGACCCCAATACCCTCATCAATTGTACATCAGCAGTATACACATATACGTTTCACTAATCATAGTCTAACACAAGGGTAAGTCATAACCTACCTCGGCACCAAGCTATTGCCAAGAAGCGATAGAGTTCTGTGTCTTCAATCAAGCCTCAAGTTTTCTTAAAGAATTCTATCTGGGTGGATGGTGGAATCTTTCTTTTCTCTTGCCACCCTATTCTTTTCCCTACTTGGAAGGCCAAAATTTATTTGTGGGGCGTTCTTTAATGACTAGTCCTAGTTACAACAGGATATGGGTTTTGAAAGTGGGAAAAATATAAAATTCTGGTCCGCGTTATCCACTGCCGTAATGTCTTCTACGCTGAAGCAATTCCGCGATGATGAAAGAGTGCCCGCCACAGTGGTCTTGCCACCTGGACCCATTAAGTTTTTAACTCGACCCCTTCTATAATTAACCCAATGAATTCTTTTATTCAAGAGAATAAATATAGGTTTGAAAATTTTAATTTCTTATGCATATGTCATCAAGGCTCTTTAATGATCGGACAAGTCATTACATTAAATACTAATTAAATTACCATTCATCTTTGAAAGACCCCAAGTGTCATAGGGATCTTCTATCGCCCCGAGACTACACCCTGGACGTAACACGGTACTTGAAGTCAAAACTGACCCCAAGTCGACCCCTGGTCTATCATACACTGGTAATCTGAGTAAAACATGCACAACGGAAATTTTGAAATATAACATAAAAGCATTTTTATGAAATTTAAGATGAAACTTAAAATATGAAATCTGAACATCTGTAATCTGAAAGACTTCTAATTGATGAGTTACTGGGACAAGCCCCCCAGCTAACTCTAAGTACAAATAAAAACTGTAAACTAATTGTAAGAAAATGAAATAAGGCCCTCGAATGATGAGGACTCATACTTCAACTGCGGCTGAGGATCTAAATCGTGGCGGCTAACACTACTGAGTCTGAGAACCTGCAGCTATATCATGAAACAATACAACATAAAAGTATGCGTCAATACTTTGAATATACTGAGTAAGTAGGAGAAAACATAACTAAATATAAAGTCTGAACTGAAATGACACGCAATGACCAACAGGTAAGCTGAACTGAACTACTAATATAAACTGAAATGCTCAAGATGACCCTGCCTGATGGTCAAAGACATGCCTTAAGTTTGAGAGTTCTGAGTCTGAAATATTGTACTGCACTGAGTTAAATTGATAGAATTGGAATTGAACTAAGATACTTATTTTGAACTGAACTAGACTGACTAGTGGGAGAGTTTCTAACCGACATATAACCACGTGAGCTAGACGTGGAGTCCGATGTATACACCCCACCGTTAGGACCCAATATACCTTGCCAGGGTATAAAGGCATGAACTGGGTGATCACAAAAGTCTGGGGCCAATCAGGCCAAGTAATACTGTAACCTACGCTGGCAACATAGTTCTGGGAACCTGGGTGTGCTGGAACCCCGACCTGCTCGATGCTAAGTCCTACTCCCACTAGGAAACGTAAACTGAACTGCTAGGCTATTAACTAAAAACTGGGGTCCAAGACTAGTCAGGGACATATAACTTAAAGTGCCCTGAGAGTCTTATCGGACCAGATTCTTAAACAGGGTTCTAGACTGGTCAGAGTTGCTTATCTGAAAGCGTCGTAACCGTCTAAGAACAAACCATAAACTGAACTGGGGTCCTAGGTCTGGTCAGAGCTATATATCTAAAATGTCCTGACCATCTAATGGACCAATAAACCGGATTCTAAGTCTAATTATGATAACTGGGAGGCACCACTGACACCTCGAGAAAAGACTGAAGTCAAACTGATCAGTTGACACTTTCTGTATAGTTCTGAAGAGGTTCTACATTGTATCTGAACTAAAATACTAAGAAGATAAAAGAGAAATCAACTCATTCCAACAACATATCAATTTCATTATATAGCGAAATTTCAAGAATTTAAAGGAATCTCTTCCAACAAGGATAAAATCGTTCTCATCAATGGAATAATTACTCAACATATATTTATAATAAGAATTAGTAGTAAATTCAGCCCAAAACATGCTTCACAAACTAGACGGAATTTAATACGCAATAATCTTTACTCGAGAATTTTGGGTTGTAAATCACTTTGGCAAGAACAACAACAATTTACTTAGGAACTGATGAAGAACATATGAATATTAAACATGGATATTATCCAAATTGAAATTAACAAAACCAACATGAAAATTTATTCATATTCGAGGAACTTAGGGGTAAACTGATAGGGAAATTATGGGAGGATTTTGGGGAACACAAGGGAAGAACAATTCTCTTGTTGAATTCCCACATATCTGGCTGAAAATTCCCCAAAAAAGAAGACCTGAATAGTTGGGATGAGAGAAAAACCTAATCCCGCTAGAGAGTTTCTTGAGAGAACTTTCGATAAGTTTTCTGAGAATAAATGTAAGAATGAGGAGAGGAACCATCCAAACCCTCTAATAAGTCTGATTTTACGTCCAAAACGACGTGGTTTAAAGCTTAGGAGAATAGAAAATTACCAAATAGCCCTTATAAAATCACTTGAAAAACTTCCAAGTGACCCTAACGGGTGACCTAACGAGTCATGGTGACTGATCACGACTCGTGGTCACACCCATTGAGTACTCTACCGCAGATTCCCCTGTAGGTCACCACGAGGGACCTAACGAATCGTGGTCACCAGTCGTGGAACTCATTGCCTCCTTCTGAAGTTCTATACTAGGCTTGACCATGAGTCACACAACGAGTTGTTGCCACTGATGCTGACTCTTGGTGACCCTCCTTAGGTGCACTGCCTAACAACTAACTAGGGCTGATAATGGGAAACATGACGAATCATTACCGATGACCATGACTTGTGGTCACCATCCGTCAAGTACACTGCTTCTCACTTCTCACCTTTAATTCCTCCCTCCCACGACTGACCTAACGAGTCGTTAAGTCTTACAACGACTCGTTAGGTGGGTTGTCCTGAGACATTTTTTGTAGACTTCTGAATTTTCTGATTTAAGTCCCGGATATAGTCTTTGAGTTTTCGGGGCATTACAATATCTCCCCCTTGGAAACATTCATCCTCGAATATTAGAAAACACACAGAAAAGTAGAGGATAACCATCAAAATTCAAGATACTATTCATTTAACTCCAAAACTGACGGAACAACTAGCTCCATTTCAAAATACATAACTGAACTGAATTCTCTTTTCATACATATATTCAAAAACATAAAAGAGACTTGAACACCTGAACTGAGTCATGAATACTAAATTGAGTTCTAGGGTCATCCCACGTAGCTCCTTCAACCTGCTGATTTCTCCATAAAACCTTGACTAAAGCTATCTCTTTGCTCCTTAGCTTACGAACTTGACGGTCAAGGATCTTGACTGGTACTTCCTCATATGAGAGACTGTCTTTTATTCTACACTATCTAATGGCACAACTGAGATTGGATCTTTGATGCACTTCTTCAAAAGTGACACATGGAAAACTGGGTGTACAATTGCTAGTTCTGACGGTAATTCTAGCTCATAGGCTACATTATCAATACGCCTTAAATTCTGTAAGGTCCCACGTACCTCGGACTGAGCTTTCCCTTCTTGTCAAACCTCATCACCCCTTTCATGGGCGAGATTTTCAAATAAACCAAGTCATCAACTGCAAACTCCAACTCTCTCCTCTGCACATCAGCATAAAATTTCTGATGGCTCTAGGCTATTTTCAACCTTTCTTAGAAGAGCTGAACTTTCTGAGTTGCCTCATGAATTGAGTCTGGCCCTATCAAGGTAGCTTCACCAACCTCGAACCACCCTATAGGCTATTTACACCTTCTTCCATGTAATGCTTTAGATGGGGCCATCTGAATGCTAGAGTGGTAACTGTTGTTGTATGCAAACTCGATAAAAGACAAATGGTCATCCCAATTCCCCTTAAAATTGATCGCACATACTCTTAGCATATCTTCTAGAGTCCGAATAGTCTGTTCATCTTGCCCATGGGTCTGTGGGTGGAAAGCTGTGTTGAGCTTGACTTGAGTGCCTAGTCCCTTTTGAAAGGATTTTCAGAAGTGTGAGGTGAACTGAGTTCCTCTGTCTGAAATAATAGATAAAGGCACCCCATGGAGTCTGACTAACTCTCAGATGTAAAGTCTGGCATAGTCCTCGGTTGAGTCTGTAGTTTTAAATGGGAGGAACTAAGCTGACTTAGTCATCCGGTCTACTACTACCCAGATCGAGTCATGCTGCCGACGAGTCCGGGGTAGTCTTGTAATGAAGTCCATATTTACTTCTTCCCACTTCCATGTAGGTATACTAATATTTTGAGTCATGCCTCTTGGTCTTTGATGCTCCACCTTGACTTGCTAGCAGTTCGGACACTTGGCTACAAATTCAGCAATGTCTCTCCTCATGCCGTTTTTTGTAGCACCAGGGTGAATGGAGTATCTCGAGCTGTGTACCTCAGCCAGTATCTGCTATCTCAACTCACCGACATCTTGGTAGCGGAGCACCCTATCTCCCCCTTAGGAGAAAACTTCTATTTTTTTCTGAGGACTGCTCCTTTAAGCTTGAGTAAGATGGGATCCTCATCCGGACTTGACTTCAACTATCAAGGATGAATCTGACTCGCTTTGCATTACCACACCACCTTCGGCTGAATCCATCAATTGCACCCTTAACCGGTCTAGTCTGTGAACATCTTTCGCTAACTCCCTCTTGCCTTCCTCAATGTGAGCCACACTTCCCATAGACCATCAACTTAGGGCGTCATCCACCACTTTGGCTTTACCTGGGTGATATAGCACACTCATGTCATAGTCCTTTAACAACTCCAACCATTGTCTCTGATGCAGGTTTAGGTCCTTTTGGCTGAACACATACTGAAGGCTCTTATGATCTGTGAACACATCCACATGAATCCCATAAAGGTAATGTCTCCATATTTTTAGCGCGAATACCACGCTGCCAACTCCAAGTCATGAGTTGGATAATTCTTCTCATTTGAGCTGTCTGGAGGCATAGGCTATCACTTTACCCCGCTACATCAGAATGCAACCGAGTCCAACTCTGGAAGCATCACAATAAACAACCAACCCATCTGATCCTTACAGCAAGGTTAAAACTGGAGAGGTAGTGAGTTAAATCTTTAACTCCTGAAAACGCTTCTCACACTCATTCGACCACTGAAATTTCACTTTCTTTTGAGTTAGCTTAGTCAGAGGAGATGCTATAGTGGAGAAATCTTCCATAAACCGTCGGTAATATCTAGCTAAGCCTAGGAAACTCCTGATTTTAGTAGGAGAGGTAGGTCAGGGCCAATCTTTCACTGCTGTTATCTTGTGAGGATCTACTTGTATTCCTTCACCTGAGACCACATGACCTAATGGACTTTAACCAGAATTCGCACTTGCTAAACTTGGCGAACAACTGGTGGTCCCTGAGTGTCTGTAATGCTAACTTTAGGTGATTGACATGCTCTTCCTCATTTTTGGAGTACACTAGAATGTCGTTGATATATAAAATGACGAACATATCCAGGTACTGATTCAAGCCCTATTCATCAAATCCATGAAGGTTGCTGGGGAATTTGTTGTTAACCCGAAGGACATCACCACAAACTCGTAGTGACCATACCGAGTTCTGAATACTGTTTACGATATGTCACACTCTCTAACCCTTAACTGATGGTACCCTGACCTGAGATCGATTTTGTAGAAACAACTTGCTACCTAAAGTTGGTCAAATAGGTCATCAATTTTAGGTAGAGGATATCTGTTCTTGACAGTGACTTTGTTCAGCTGATAGTAATCTATGCACATTCTGAGGGTACCGTCTTTCTTATGCAAGAATAGTACTGGAGCACCCCAGGGAGAGATGTTGGGTCTGATAAAACCCTTGTCAAGAAGATCTTTCAGTTGCTCCTTCAACTCCTTAAACTCGCCTGGAGCCATTCTGTAAGGAGGGATAGAGATAGGCTGAGTATCTGGAAGGAGATCTATTCTGAAATCTATTTCCCACTCAAGGAGAAGCGGGGAAGATCCTTAGGAAAAACATTTGGGAACTCGCTGACCACTGGAACTGACGGGATAATTAGGGTCTCAGAGTTGGAGTCCTTGACCCGAACTAAATGATAGATACATCCCTTGGAGATGAGTTTCTGGGCCTTAAGGTAGGAAATAAACCTACCCTTAGGCACTGAACTGCTTCCCTTCCATTCTAACACTAGTTCATTTGAAACTGGAACTTGACAACTCTAGTTCTGCAATCAACTTAGGCATAGCAGGAGTGTAACCAATCCATGCCTAGGATAAGGTCAAAATCGACCATGTCTCACTCTACGAGGTCAGATGGGATGACTTTATTTAGGATTGAGACTCGGTAATTTCTATACACCCGGCTGGCTCTAACTGACTTGCCAACTGGGTGGAGATTGAGAATGGTTCTGAGAGGACCTCTAGATTGATGTTGAACTGGACAGCTATATAGGTAGTCACAAATGAAAAAGTGGCTCCTAGATATAAGAGGGCATATACGTCTAGATGGAAGAGACGTAACATACCAGTAACTACGTCAGGTGAGCTTTCCTGATCCTGACGGGAAAATAGAGCATAGAAACGATTTTAGCTCTGACCGCCATCTATACCTGATGCGTTGGCCTGCTGAGCTGGTCGGCCTGCTGGGGCTGATGAGGTGGTAGATTAAGATCTCCCTCGACCTTCTGACGAGCACTCCCTGAGCCTGTACCCAAGCTGTCCATACCCAAAACAACCCTATCGTCCCTGAAGGCATTCTCCTGGGTGATTCCTTCCACACTTAGGGCAAGATGGATACCTATTCCCGGTACTGTGATTCTGAGACTAAGATCCAGATGCTGTACCCCTCCGGTCCTGACGGGAGCGTTGGCTAAACTGGGTGTTGGGGCCCTCTACTGCTGCTGCGGGTGGCTACCATCGCTAGACCTTTGATGGCCTAAATCTGAATGGCCAGTCCTTGGTCGTTTGTTTTTTCGCTTCATATCCTTCAGCTTTTCGGCCTCAATTTGCTGGGAATAAACAATAAAGCTAGAAAGGTGTATGTCCTTAATTATCATTGTGGTCCTGCACTCCTTGAGGACCAGATTTGATACTCCATTTACAAACTTTAGCATGCGAGCCCTTGGCTCGGCTACCATCTCTGGAGCATACTTAGACAGCCTACTAAACTCCAGAGCATACTCTTCCATAATTTTGTTGTACTGTCGCAAATTCATAAACTCCTTCATCTTAGCCTCCCTCAGCTCCCGAGGGAAAAACCTATCCAAGAAAACTGTATGGAATTCTTCCTACTCCACTGGTCCTGCTCCCGCTGGCCACCCTTCTTTCCACTGGTCATGCCAGAATTGAGCTACCCCTTTCAGCTGGTAGGTCTGTAGGTAGCCAAGTCAGCACTCTCAGAGAGACTGATACCCGTAATTCGGGTGATTTTTCTAATCTCGTCTACAAGTCCTTGTGGGTCCTCTCCCACATTTGTTCTATAAAAATTTGGAGGGTTCATTCGGATAAAATCCCGCACTCGAGGAGCTGCTGCAGACCCGTTTGTGGCTACCGGAACCACCTACTGATTCACCTGATTGGTGACTGTCTGAGCGAGCAGCTGGATAGCCGCTCTAAACTCTGTAGTGGACACTGTGTCATCCTGAGAGGCTGCTGGAGCTAGTGGGCCAGGTCTGTTGGTATTGCTGGTCCTTCTTCCGTTATCGCATCTAGGAGGCATGGTTCACTGAAATGAAACAGAGCACGAGTAAGGAGGGCGTTTCTGAAATTGAACTTTAACGCACGATAAGGAGTATGAACAAAAGGGAGTTTTCCTAATAACATCTTGTAGCCTCCTCATCATAAGTGTGGCGCGCTTCACACCCATGAAAAGGACTCTAGTCGATGCAGCTTTTAGATATTCCGAGAATACTCTAAACCTAGGGCTCTGATACCAAGTTTGTCATTCCCGAGACTACATCCTGGATGTAACACGGTACTTGAAGTCACAAGTGACCCCAAGTCGACCCCTGGTCAATCATACACTTGTGATCTGAATAAAACATGCATAGCAGAAATTTTGAAGTCTAAACATTTGTAGTTTGAAAGCCTTCTAACTGATGAGTTACTGGGATAAGCTCCCCAGCTAACTCTAAGTATAAATAAAACTGTAAACTAACTATAAGAAAATGAAATAAGGCCCTCGAATAATGAGGACTCACACTTCAATTGCGGCTGAGGATCTGAATCGTGGCAGCTAATGCTGCTGAGTCTGGGAACCTGCAGTTGTATCATGAAATGATACATCATAAAAGTATGCGTTAGTACTTTTAATATACTAAGTGGAGAAAACATAACTGAATGTAAAGTCTGAACTGAAATGACACGCAATGACCAATAGGTAAGCTGAAGTTAACTACTAATGTAAACTAAAATGGTCAAGATGACCCTGTCTGATGGTCAAAGACATGCCCTAAGTCTAAGAGTTCTGAGTCTGAAATACTGTACTGCACTGAGTTAAACTGATATAACTGGAATCGAAATGAGCTACTTATTCTGAACTGAACTAGACTGACTAGTGGGAGAGTCTCTAACTGACATATAACCATGTGAGCTAGACATGGAGTCCAATGTATACACCCCATTGTAGGACCCGATATACCTTGCCAGGGTATAAAGGCATGAACTGGGTGATCACAAAAGTCTAGGGCTAATTAGGCCAAGTAATACTGTAACCTACGCTGGCAACGTAGTTTTGGGAACTTGGGTGTGCTGGAACCCTGGCCTGCTGGATGCTAAGTCCTACTCCCACTGGAAACCTAAAATGAACTACTAGGCTGATTGCTCGAAACTAGGGTCCAAGATTAGTCAGGGACATATAACTGAAAGTACCTTGAGAGTTTTATCGGACCAAATTTTGAAACTGGGTTCTAGACTGGTTAGAGCTGCTTATCTGGAAGCATCGTAACCGTCTAAGAACAAACTGTAAACTGAACTGGGGTCCTGGGTCTGATCAAAGCTATATATCTAAAATGTCATGACTGCCTAATGGACCAATAAATTGAATTTTGAGTCTGATTCTAATAACTGGGAGGCACCACTGACACCTTGGGAAAAGATTGAAGTCAAACTGATCAGTTGACACTTTCTGTATAGTTCTGAAGAGGTTCTACATTCTATCTGAACTAAACTACTAAGCAACTAAAAGAGAACTCAACTCATTCCAACAACACGGGAATTTCATAATAAAGAGAAATTTCAAGAATTTAATGGAATCTCATCCAACAAGGCTAAAATCGTTCTCATCAATAGAATAATTACTCAACATATATTTATAATAAGAATTAGTAGTAAATTCAGCCCAAAACATACTCACAAACTAGACGGAATTTAATACGCAATAATCTTTACTCGAGAATTTTGGGTTGTAAATCTCTTTGGCAAGAACAACAATAATTTAATTAGGAACTGATGAAGATCATATGAATATTAAATATGGATATTATCCCAATTGAAATTAACAAAACCAATATGAAAATTTATTCATATTCGAAGAACTCAGGGCTAAACTGATAGGAAAATTATGGGAGGATTTTGGGGGACACAAGGGAAGAACAATTCCCTTGTTGAATTCCCACATACCTGGCTGAAAATTCCCCAAAGAAGAAGACCTGAACTACTGCGATGAGAGAAAATCCTAAGCCTGCTAGAGAGTTTCTTGAGAGAACTTTCGACAAGTTTTCTGAGAATAAACGTGAGAATGAGGGGAGGAACCGTCCAAACCCTCTAATAAGTCTAATTTTACGTCTAAAATGACGTGGTTTAAAGCTTAGTAGAATAGGAAATTACCAAATAGCCTTTATAAAATCGCTGGGAAAAATGTCAGGTGACCCTAACAAGTGACCTAACGAGTCGTGGTGACTGACCAGGACTCGTGGTCACACCCGTTGAGTGCACTTCCTGGATTCCCCTATAGGTCAGCACGAGGGACCTAACGAGTCGTGGTCACCAGTAGTGGACCTCATTGCCTCCTAGGCTTGACCACGAGTCACGCGATGAGTCATTGCCACTGATGACGACTCATGGTGACACTCGTTAGGTGCACTGCCTAACAACTGACTAGGGCTGATAACGAGGAACATGACGAATCATTACGGATGACCATGACTCGTGGTCACCATCCATCAAGTACATGCTTCTCACTTCTCACCTCTAATTCCTCCTTCCCACGACTGACCTAACGAGTCATTAGGTATCACAACAAGGTGGGTCATCCTGAGACATTTTTTGTAGATTTTTGGATTTTTGGATTTTTTGATTTAAGTCCCGGATATAGTCTTTGAGTTTCTGGGGCATTACAGGAAGTATTTACTTCTTTTGCATTTTTGAGGGTTGATTCACAAAGAATGCTTAGTTCTCTTACGCTGTCAAGTGTTTCTTTCCGTTCTCTTTGTGTCATTCACTACTTTTATAGAGCTTTTGTGCTAGAATTGTGGGTGTTTGGGTAGGGTGGTAGTTTCAAACTGATTCGAGCCCCTACGACTCGAGGGAAGTAACTATTGGGTTGGAAACCTATTGTGGGGTTTGAGATTACTTACCCCTTACCTAATCTATGTCTAAATTAGGAAAAAAGGAGGTCGAAATCCACCTTTATTATTAGGGTCGAGGGTCTATCGGGGATGGCGACTCCCTCTGTGGTGGGTCCTTTATCGCTATAGCGGGCCCATCATAGAGGTTCTCTACTGCCATGCGGACCCGCTGTAGTGGATTCTTTCTCGCTGCACTGGTCCCTCTTTAGGCAAAATGTTGTACTTCCCCTGTCTCCCTTTCCTTGTGTATGTGTCTAACAACTTGTTTTGTTCATAGGATTCTACCATGTTTAGCAACGGCAGCAGCCACACCTCTACCTACATCCTGTTTGTGATAGACCACTATCATTTCTCACAGAATGAGTAGGTGGGCAAGGGTCTTTTGCACAAGAGGGGGTTCATTATGCAAGACATGAAAAAGAAGGCACCAAAATTTATGCCCGGCTCCAGGAGATGGGGTGGGATTCGCTAGTCAAGGAGCCCTGCAAGGCCAACGAGAACTGGGTGAGGGAGTTCTATGCCAATCTTTCCACAGTGAACTGGAATCTACTGGACTCGGTGGCCTACATTTTAGGGATTTAAATCAGCCTCTGCGCCTCCTCAATCAATAAGGCATTAGGTCTTCCCAATCCCCTGAGGTCGAGCTGAAGGCTAGGGACATGAATGATAATGGGAGGTGGCTAGTGGATACTCTGATGGTGGAGGAGCATAGGGCCTCATCTCACTGGGGCATCACCTGCACTGGCATTAGGGGCACCCACTTTAATGTTGAGGCTCGTAGATGGCTGAATTTAGTGTCTTGGAGGATTCGCCATCCTCCAATATCACCATGATGAATTACCCCCGAGATTTAATGGTCACCTTTATCTTAAACGGGGTGTCGGTTAATGTTGGGAAACAGGTAGCAGAGGAGTGATGGTATTTCTCAACGAAGAGTGTTACCGGCCTGTCGTTTACCTCTCTCATTACTTTGCTCCACAAGTGGGCCAAGATGCATAGGGAGGCCAAGGACATCATTGTGATATGTGACGTTCCCTTTGATCCCCCAAGGATGAAGGGTGCATCAAGGAGCGGTATGAAGAAGAGGAAGGTGGTTTCTGGCGATGAGGGTAGTGGTGCTGGCTTTTCCAGGCCTGTTGGTTTGTTCGAGTAGATTTAGATAGAGATGACCGAAATGCAGGAGCTATTAGAATGGTTGCCAGACCTCCCTTAGGTGACAGGCCATTTAGCACAACTGTTGTGGATCCAGAGGGGGTGCAAGGAGAGATTGTCTCCTTGGCCCAGGCCCGTGTAGAGCTTAGGGAGGACCTAGAGATAGAGAAGGAGAAGCGACGCTCCCCGGACAAGCTTTTTGTATGTATGTAGAAGGGGATCAAAAAGATCCTGAAGACCTTCTCCCCTAGATCCAGGATGCCCTAGGTGTCCAGAGAGGACATCGTAGAGTTCTCCTTCCTCAGTGGGTTCGAGGACGAGGTGGCTGACGATCTCAACGGTGGCAGTAACAACGCCTCTGCTTAGTCATGGCCACAGTGTATCTCCCTCCCTTACTCCCCTGTTTAATTTGATTTGGGCTTCCCCTGTTTGGGGCATGTAAGAGAATTCTCACTCTTTCTTTTCCTTTTTTTTGATAATTTTTTTATTTGTTGTCTGTATATGGGTGCCCGTTTGGCATCCTAATGACAATAGTCTTGTTCTGGGCCCTTTTATTATCATTTCTAGTGTTTCTTGTATTCATGTATCCACTCCTTTTATAGCTTTAGAACAGCTAGAAAATTTCTTCAAAACATAAGATTGGGTTTTGCTTAGTAGCTGTCTCTGCATAGGTCGTCTTTTCGTTGCAGCGGACCTGCTATAGCAGTCCATCTCTTGCTATAGCGAGTCCACAGAAGTGAGATCCATCTCACTGCAGTGAGAAATCGCTAAGCAGTATGCAGTTCTCGGCCCACTGGTCTCCTGGACTTTACGACCCCTTGTTCATTATTTATTACCGCATACCACTACCGCCTCGTGCTGCTAGTGAAGGGCGTATTTACGCACTTCATAGATATATTTTGCCCGTACTTTACTATGTTTTGAGAATAAATTATGTGTGTTTGCATGTGTTGAAAATGACTAATGCATGTGATTAGATGTTTACAGGGCTAAAAATAACGGATTTTGATGTGTTTGAGGCTTTTGGAATAAAGTTGAAGAAGAAGGAATGAACTAAGCAAGAACAAGGGCAAAAAAACAGTGCACTGCCATGCCCGTGCAAGCTGCAGCGTGAGGGGCCAGCACCTCGGCACAACCAGTTGTGCAAAGCAGCAGCAGGATTGACGCAAGGCTAGGCGCGGCGCGGTAGCAGCATGCGCGTACTGCCAGGCGCGAGACACTGCCTTCCCAGCGCTATGCTAGGCACGACGCAGCCCTCTCCAGGCATGATGGCACGAGCGACGCGGGCCAACATTGCCGCATTGACATGGGTGACGCGCAAGGGGTTTCACATGGCCAAAATTGATCTCCTACTTCAACTAGGAAAATGAACTTCAAATCCCAAATCAAATTCGTTAAGGAACAAGAAAAGCATAAATCTACTACTATAAATACCCTTTTATTTTTATGTAATAGAAAAAAAGAGTTGAAAGGAAGTCTTGTGTCTTGTTTCCTAAGTATTAAACATAATTTAGAAGACACGATTGAGAGATACAATTTACGATTTATATTTGAGAGTTAGTTTTACATTGAGATACGAATTGTTGAATTGTTCTTCCGAATTTTTGCATTAATCAAGTGAAGGTTCTTCCAATCATTGTTATAAATATTAATATGAGTTTTCTTTATGAATGCTATTAATTTACTTATAAACATGATATGCTAAAACTTTCACAACTAGGATTGTGGGAACCATGGTGAATTAACTAACTAGGATTTGCACGAAGTGATTCTAAACCAATACTAAACGCTTGTATTGTATTCTCTTCATGCTTAAATGTTTCTTAACGGTGCGCAACATTAGGACATGCCTGAATTCTTTACTTTCTTGAGCCTAGAGAGGTAGAGATTAGGAAAACAGAGTTACAACAAATCCTTGATCTTGATGGTCATTGTATTAACTTGAGTTGTGGTCGCAGGATAGTTAAATTTGGAACAAATTGATAACGGTTAAATTGAAATCGCTCATGAGACCTTACCCGGTGATTGAGTGTAGTTATCCAATAGGAACGAACGAGTCATTTGGATGAACCCTAGTTATCAGTTCTACAAGTAAAGTATTGGGATAGCTCACTAGTGTAAAACCCAAAGTAGTTAAGGATCCATGGGGAACACTTACCCTAGTTAATTGCATTAATTTGGAATCAACATTCATTTTCTCCACATTATTATTTATTACTCTTAGAAATTTCCCGCTCTTAGGAAATAATTGACTCAAAAGCTTAGGTACTAGCTTTCTTTTATATCCTTCTGTATTCTCTGTGGGATCGACCCCAACCTCTAGTCGGGTTCTTTATTGACAATGTCCGCTTCATACTTCAGCAGGAGGTGTGGTTTGAGCGTTATCAGCTGCGCAGAAATATGCATTTTCAAATACTAATTGGACTCTCATAAATACCAATTGGGTCATCAATATATCAATTGGATTTCTTCAGTTATCAATTGGACTCGACCCAAGCGAATAACACACTTGGATTGCACGATAGGAGAGAAATAAAGAGAAACTTCCTAGATTCCTTATAGACTTTCGAAGATTAAATGTGGACGTCTACACACTAATCTGTGAAATTCTATTTGACATTTCTCTTGTACTTATAAGATCGGTAACCTAGGCGCTCTGATACCAACTTAACACGACCCAAATGGGTGGGCAGATCGTGCGGGGACCTACATCGACTCTATCTCAATAGAAGAAGCCCTTTTAGGTCACACATAAAAATACTTAGAAATATCTCATTGCTTTTACTTAAATAAAAAATTAAGTAAAATTTACAATTACAACCCCAACACAACTAAGACTTTCCCCAAGATCTAGTCTAGATAGGTACTAGAGCTCTACTTGGAATAACTTGACAAGGTAAGATGACACAGCTTCACCTGCGAAGAGAAGGCGCAAGCTGATGCTGAGTACGCCACCTCAATCATGAAACTTCAACCTACCACAACCTACACCTAAAAAGGTGCAGCAAGATAGTATTAGTACACCAGACGTACAGGTAGACATCATCAACCAACTAAGATTAGTTTGTGCAATGATATAGAATTAATATGCAATCAAATCCAAATAATTTATCATATTATTGATCCAATTTCATTCACCAAAATAGGTCGATCATCAGATAACACAAAATCTAAAACCAGTCAGAGTAAGGTATTAAGCTGGCTAGGTTGTTGGGTTGGGCCTTGCCGCAACGGTAAGGTTATCGTTGCAGCGAGACTTCTTCACTTAGCATTCTATCACAATCAGTTCATCAGCTCCGAACAAGTTTATGCATAACTAAACTCAACAACTAACTCATCAATCTATCACATTGAATATATGAATGAGTCCTCAACAATCAATTCATCAATTTAACACATTAGATATACAGCTGAATCCTCAATAATTAATTCATCAACTCTTTATAGATTAACAAATAGTCTTTACAATTATGAAGCAGGTTATAATTAATAAATCAACATTAAATCCACAATTAGCTACACATTCAAACATCTAAATTTTATATGGTTCTTATATCTTCGAACCAATCCTCACTATTCAACTCTCCTTCAATATCATACCCTCAGTAATGTGCCGGGCACACACCTTCATCACATCACTGTAGACACTCACATAGTATATCGCAGTACACATATACCAGAGAATTTTATTTATGCTTTTCCAATCATGATCTGCAGCAGACTCTAGAAATTCATGTACTGTATTGATGTGGTACCCTCGACCACTCATCTGCTTGTCCGAATTTTTTCTTTGGACAAAGCCACTCAAATCATAACCGCTTGCCCAGATGCTCCCCTCAGCTATGAGCCACTCACCATAACCGCTCTCCTGGGATACTCTCCTCGGTCCGAGCCACTCATCTCAAGATAGGACATGTTATCCACTTTCATTCTCCTATTCTATAGGTTATCAATCGACCAATTAGTATGACTTTTCGGAGGCATCATATTTCCTTCATCAACTTGGTTATATTTACCAATATTAAACCACTTACATGACAATTTAAAAGGACACATACAACATTTTCAATGCACCCCAAATTTCACAACAATAAAATTTATTAATCTTCATCTCAAGGTCACTTTACAAGTATGCATAACACATGATTATATTAGCAACAATTAGTGTCCAAAGTCCAATCAAGCATGTTATCACTCCATACAATATATATTATTATATAAAGTTTAACTCTTTATAAATCATAACCTACTATATTTCTTGTTATCTATCAATTAGAAGGGTATCAAATCATATATCATAATAATAACCCATACAAGGTAACCTTCACATTTCGTTGGCTCAACCTCTCCTATCCTCTCACCTAAAAATCTATCACACAATCATTTTTTTTCCGTATTAATCATGATATTGTTCATATTAGTTCCTATTTCAAGATAACTTGCTCAGGCCCATTAACATATTCAGTCCCAAGGTTAACTCGTTAACACACCGTAATCCTTCCTATGCAACCCAGGTTGGTTACCCACCTTACCGCTATGGGTGTTAAAGCACCCATTCTTTCCTCACCTCGAATTCGGCTTAAGTTAGTTAATTTATCCTATGTGACATACGTTATTTTTCAAACCTTTAAGTTACAACATTAAACTCATATAATAAAAACTAAGTCGGATCACCCCACCTCTTCCCTTTATGCGTACTATTACAATCATTCAACCCAGGTTACACCACCAAAATTTCCAAATCACTAACAACTACAAACATAAGTCATCGAGAGTATTTTATCATGAACATCACGTCAAAAGTGCAGCCCACCTTATTAATTATTGACTAGATTTCTTTCCTCACATGTTTTCATGCTTAGGATTAATTCTCCACTTTTCATGATTACGTTACTATCAATTTTTTATCATGTAATCTTGTTTCATGACCCCTCTACCCTCATCAATTGTACATCAGTAGTACACATGTATATGTTTCACTAATTATAGTCTAACACAAGGGTAAGTCATAACCTACCTATGTGCCAAGCTACTGCCAAGAAGCGACAGAGCTCCATTTCTTACACCATGCCTCGGGTTTTCTTGAAGAATTATGTCGGGTTGGATGGTGGATTCTTACCCCTTATCTAGCCACCCTATTCTTTTTCCTACTTGGATAACCAAAATTTATTTTTAGGGCGTTCTTTAATGACTAGTCCTGGTTATAATAGGATCTGAGTTTTAAAAATAGGAAAATATAGAATTCTATTTTGCATCGTCTGTTGCAGCGATGTCTTATCCACTGCAACGGTCACACTATGATGAAAAAGTGCCAACTGCAGCGGTCTTGCCACTTGGCCCCACTAAAATTTTAGCTTGGCCCCTTCAATCATTCACCCAACAAATTCTTTTATTCAAGAGAATAAATATAGGTCCGAAAAATTTAATTTCTTGTACCTACGTCATCAAGGCTCTCTAAAGATCGGATGGGTTGTTACAGAAAAAGATTGTCAAAATGGAAGCTGAAAAGAACAAATAGTAAAGGCTGAAATGTGAAAAATTATAACTTATAAGGATATTTAAGATATTTTATGCTTAGATTTAATGTTTACACAATGTGGAGCATTAAAATAAGACTCCTAATTTAATTTAATTATTAAATAATTAAATATTTATAATATTTTAATTTCAGTAGGGAAAAATCGTAATTCAACTTTTAATTTTAAGGGCTTACCACTTATATCATAATATGATTATCTTTAAGACTAAAATATCTATAAACTGTACTATTTGAAGCATAACCAAGATAAACACAAGTAGTAACTTTTTTACTTAATTTAGTAATTTTGGAATTCATTGGCCTTATATAGGCTAAACAACTCCAAACTCTTAGATATCTCAAATTTTGCTTGTGACATTTTCATAACTCAAATTTTATTAATTTTATCCTTTTATGAGGCACCCGATTTAACATATAAAAAGAAGTCAAAGAAGTTTATCCCACAAATTTAGAGGTGCAGTTGACTTAATAAGCATGAAATAAGTCAACTCAATCAAAGTTCTATTTTTTTTTCTGCTACACCATTAAGTGCAAGAGAATAAGATGGAGTAGTTTCATGAATTATTTTCAATGATCTGACAAGGGAATTAAACACATTAGACTCATATTCACGGTCTCTATCACTTTTAATTCTTTTTATTTTTCTACCAAACTGATTTTCAACCTCATAGAGATAAATTTTAAAATTTTCAAATGAATCACTTTTATTTTTCATCAAGTAAACAAATATATACTTGGATAAATCATCAATAAAAGTGATAAAATATCTATTTTCTCAAAGAGTTAAAATTTCTCCAAGTTCATAAATATCAATATGAAGTAATTCTAACAAATAAACTTTTCTTTCAACTCAAAAATTAGGCCTTTTAGTGATATTAGATTACTATAAGCTTCACACCTTTTAAAATCTTTTCTAATCATTAGGATTAATCCTAAACTACTCATGATTGTTACATAATAACGATTAATATAACCAAAATAAGCATGCCAAAAATTAGTAGAAGAGAGCATGTAAACATAAGCAGAAACTTTATTCGTTTCAACATTCTGCTTGAACATTCCATCACAAGCATATCCTTTTTCCAGAAAAATACCCTTTTTAACTATTATATATTAATCAGACTCGATAATTTATTTGAAGCTCATTTTATTAAGAAGAAACTAGACATCAAATTCTTTCTCATGGAAAGAGTAAAAAATTCATCTTTCGATGTTAATACCCATTTAGAGGTGAAGTTCAACTTGGCATCTTCCTTTTCAAGCACTTGAATGGCGTGAAAATCACCAAGCATGATGATTTTGGGCTCCTAAAAAAGAGTATATATATTTTGAACCAATCTTTATTATAGCGACATGATAGTTTGCACTAGAATCTGCCCACCATCCATCAATATTTTCAACTATATTTATTTTTGTTATCACCGCTATAAAAGGGTCTTCGGTGATGTTTACCTGAGGTGTATGACCATATTTTCAAAACTCATAAAATCGAGCAATATGCCCACACTTGTCGCAGACAAAGCATGATCCTGCAGTTGAACTAGTTGATTTCATGCTTGGTGATTAACACCATTATTTTTATTGGGAGGTCCACCATTATTTTTATTGAAAGTTTTCTTCTCAGGCTTCATAGAAGTATTTTAAAGTAATTAAATCTACCTTCGATGTGAAGGATTTTAAATTGTTCTCTTCTAATTGGAAAATGCATCTTGTTTCCTTGCCTCCTCTTCCATGCGGATTCGCATTATGAATGTCTCAAATGAGGTTTCCTTTTCTTTGTGGCGCATAACTTTTTGAATTTCCTTCCAAGAAGGTAGAAGTTTATTTATTATGCCACAAACAATAAGGTTATCTCCAATTTTTATCTCCTCAAACCTAAGCTCTCCAATGACCATTTTAAAGTCTTGAGCTTGGTCCATTACTAATTTGTTGTCCACCATTTGAAAAAGAAAAAATCTGCTAGCAACATATTTTTTCGCTCCCGCCTCCTCGATATAATACTTACTTTGCAATACTTTCCAAATTTTCTTTGCATTAGAATAAGTTCTATCATAATAATTATAAAAAAATTCAGTATAGACAATTAAGAAGATAATACCAACAATTGTAGGAATTATCATCATCATATTTTTCAAGTTTCTCTTAAAGAGAAATAAGTTTATCATCATTCATGAGAGAGTTGTCTACATTACTTGAATTCTTCTCAGTTAACAGATAAGAAATATTGAGAAGACTTGAGTAGAAAAGTACTTTACCTTTTCATCTCTTGAAATGGGTACCGTTGAACCGAAATGACTTGTTAAGATCTCCCATCTTGACATCAGTGAATTTTTTAATTATAGCTATTAAATCTCCTTAAAATTGTTGAAATTACAATTATAATTGAGAAATGAAGAAAATAAAATATCTTCAGGTTGAGGCGCAGATATGTCACTCTCTTTAAGGAGATTCAAGCACATTGCAGTAAAATATTACCAGTCCAGTAGTAATCTTCTTGATTTGTCCCCTCCAGGATGCAACAACCCAACAACATTGTATAACTCAACAAACTCTGGACAAGAGTTGAATCCAAAGCTCTATCGAAAGAACACCTTCCTTAAGCTAAATAAAACTCTCTTTTCTACTCACTTTTTATGCGCTCTATATTTTTCTTCTATCTTAACACAAGACAAGAGCACCACTATTTGTAGATGAAAATTCTTCCTTGTAAGTTGTAATGTATTGGAAGAATGTGGGGTAACAATATGGGTAAATTATGAAAGGATTATGACCTACAGGTTACATGAGTTACAAGATATAATGAGGTAGAATAATGAATGAATAATGACATAGTGTTTGTGCGAAAAATAATTACCATAATCATGACAATAGATATGAGGATAAAATAATACTAAGATATTATAATATAATTTTTTATAATATTAAAATTTCCATAAATTTAAACATGTGTGTTATAATAAAAAAGGGACAATTCTCCTTAGCTAGCATCTCTTTACAAATATGGATGTTCGATGTGACTCAGTCTTCACTTTTCACTAAGAAAATGAAACTAGAGACTTACGGTGTATTTTCTCTAGCTGTAAATGTGATTCAATCTCGCATGAGAACATGCCCAAATTATGACATATCATAACATAGCTAGGTAGTGGGTTTTCTTGATTATATTATAATTAATGTGAAATAGTAAATTCAAATAAAATATTATACTTTATCTGTTTCAAAATAATTGGTATTTTTAACTTGGGCACACCTCTTAGGAAAACTACCCATTCCTAGAAAGTAAAATGTACTTTTATCAATTTACCCTTAATAAATACCTTGAAAAAGATGTAACTCTTTAGCATTTTCTTTGTTATGTAAAACTCTCTCCATTTAAATAAGGATAAAATTAGAAGAACATCATTAATATGTTCTTGATTATGTAAAATGCTACTTATATTGAAACAAAATTGAAAGGATAAAACACCACTTATTTTGAAATAGAGGGAGTATAAAACAGTGTTTAGTTTTATGTGAAGATTATTTTTTTGTTTTATCCTTAATTAAACTGTTAGCCCATATACTTGTTAGCAGATGGGCCTTAGGGTTTTAGGTAGTCTTATGCCTATATATAGGTACTCTATTGTTGCTGCTGTTGGTGGTTTGGTTTGATTTAGACTAGGGTATTTTGTCAATATGGCTGGAAAGGATGATTCTCTCCAGTCCATTAAAACTCAATTAGAGGGCAAAAATTATGCGTATTGGAGTTATTTCATGAAGAATTTTCTTCGTGGCAAGAATATGTGGGGCTATGTCACTGGGGTTAAATCCAAACCTAAGGATGAGAAGGCTGAGGATTTTGTATTGTCGGTGGATTTATGGGAAACTGCTAACTCCAAGGTTATCACTTGGATTAACAACTCCGTAACTCAGTCAATTGGTATGCAATTGGCTAAATATGACACACCAAAAGAAATCTGGGATCATTTAGAGAGACTGTACACTCAGTCTAATTTTGTGAAGCAGTACCAGTTAGAATACGATATTCGTTCTCTTCAACAGAATGTTATGAGCATTCAAGATTTCTATACTGCTATGTCTGATTTGTGGGATCAATTGACCCTTACTGAATCTGCAGAATTGAAAAGTTTTGTGCCGTATATTGCTAGGAGGGAAGAACAACGTTTGGTTCAATTTTCGATGGCATTGCGTTTTGATTTTTAAGGACTATGTGGAACAATCCTTCATCGATCTCCCCTCCCCACAGTTGATTCAGTTGTCCATGAACTGATTGTAGAAGAGACTTGTATCAAGTCTCAATTGGATAAAGGGTCAAAAACACCTACTACTCCTGTTGTGTTTGCTGCTTCACCAGATCAGTCTAGACCACACCGTTCTCAAACTTCCAATCAATCGCGACGATCTCCTAAAGTTGCATTTGATGACTGTGCATTTTGCAAGCAGAAAAATCATTGGAAGGCTTAGTGTCCGTTGTTGCTCAACAAGGCTAAGTCTGGTCAGCAATAGAAGAATGGACAGCCACACTCCTTTAGTACTCCTCCACATCCTCCACAGTTCGTAGCTGCTGCACCATCAGTAGATGCTGAGTCTGTTAGCACTGTGCCTCCTTCGGCGTTGGATCCCCAGGTGTTCGAACAGTTCAAACAGTTTTTGGCCTCCAGTCCTAGTACCATGTCAGCATCCAGCTCAAGTCCAGCTTCCTCTAGTACATCAAGTATTCCCTCATCCTTGTAGATTCTAGATTCTGGTGCGACCCATCATATGTCACATTGTTTGTCATTGTTTGATTCCTTGTCATCCATTTCACCACTCTCTGTTATGTCTGCCAGTGCTACGTCTATGCCAGTCGAGGGTGTTGGTTCTTTTACTAATTCTCACATTTTTCTGTCTAATGTTTATTATATTCCTAAACTTGCTATTAATCTTGCTTCGGTCAGTCAGTTGTGTAGGACTGGTCATTGGGTATTCTTTTCTGATTCTGTTTGTGTTGTACATGACCAACACACTCAGAAGGTGATTGGGATTGGCCGTAGGTTGGGGGAACTCTATGTCCTGGAGAGTCTCAAAGTGTCTGTTGTTGCCGCCTCTAGCATTGATTTGTCTTCTTTTCATTTGAGTCCTTTGTCTTTGCAGTTTTATCTTTGGCATTCCCGCTTGGGACATGTATCAGTGTCACGTTTATGTTTTTTAGCCTCTACTGGTGCTTTGGGTCATTTAAACACTTCTGATATTTTAGATTGTAGTGGTTGTAAACTGGCAAAATTTTCTGCCTTACCTTTTAATAAAAGTATGTCTTATTCAATTGCTCCTTTTGACATTATTCATTCTGATGTATGGGGACCATCACCAGTATCCACTAAGGGTGGTTCGACCTATTATGTTTCGTTTATAGATGACTATACTCGGTATACCTGGGTTTATCTTATGAAGCGCAGGTCTGACTTCTTTGGCATTTACAACAACTTTAGAGCCCTTGTTAAAACGCAACATTCGGCTGTGATAAAGTGTTTCAGCTGTGACTTAGGGGGGGAGTATACCTCCAGTGATTTCACTCAGCTACTTGCCTCTGATGGTACCATACACCAGTCATCTTGTATAGATACTCCTGAGCAGAACGGTGTTGCCAAAAGGAAACACCGTCATATTGTTGAGACAGCACGCTCCTTACTATTATCTGCAGAGGTTCCTAGTAATTTTTGGGGAGAAGCAGTCCTAACTGTTGTATATGTGATCAATCGTATTCCTACTGCAGTGACTTCAGGGATGTCTCCGTTTCAGAAATTATATGGTCACATGCTAGATTACTCTGCATTACGAGTTTTTGGATGTACTTGTTTTGTTCTTCGTCCTCATGTTGAACGAAACAAGCTGGAGCCAAAATCAGCTATATGTGTGTTTTTGGGGTATGGTGTTGGACAGAAAGGTTATTGTTGCTATGATCCTGTCAGTCAGAAATTATATGTTTCACGACATGTCACCTTTTTGGAGCATATTCCTTTCTATTCAATTCCAGCTAAATCCCATGATGTTACTAAGTCAGATCTTCGGCGTATTGATCCATTTGTCATTAACACAGAGGCTCGAGTTTCGGATTTAGTTGTGCCACCCGATGTGCCCCCTGACAGTGCTTCAGCCCCGCCTGTGTCTGGGTCTGATCCTGAGACTGGAGATCCACCACCTCTGAAGAGGTCTACTCGTCAGAGTAAGTCCACCAAACTACCTGATTTTGCTTATTCTGCCTACTCACCCCCATTTGCTTCCTTTATTACAAACATACATCAATTGTCTGAACCTGAGTCCTATAGAGAGGCTGTGTCTAATCCTCTTTGACAGAATGCTATGGCTGAGGAACTCACTGCTCTTTATCAGACAAACACATGGGAATTGGTTACCCTCCCACCTGGTAAACATACTATTGGCTGTCGATGGGTGTATAAGATAAAAACAAAGCCTGATGGGTCTGTTGAGCGATACAAGGCTAGACTTGTGGCAAAAGGGTACTTACAAAAATATGGTATGGACTTTGAGGAGACCTTTTCCCCGGTGACAAAGATGACTACTGTTCGCACTATGATTGCCGTTGCATCCATTCGACAGTGGAAGATATTTCATATGGATGTCAAGAATGCATTTCTGAATGGTGATCTCCATGAGGAAGTGTATATGACTCCTCCACCGGGTATTGATCACCAGCCGGGTGAAGTTTTTCAGCTTCGAAAAGCCCTATATGGTCTCAAGCAAGCCCCTCGTGCTTGGTTTGAGAAATTCTCCTCTGTGATTACTTCCCATGGATTTGTCCCGAGTAACCATGATTCGACGTTGTTTGTTAGAAGTACGAGTGCAGGGTGAATCCTTTTGTCCTTATATGTAGATGATATGGTTATAACTGGTGATGATCATGATGGTATTGAGTCATTGAAGCATGATTTGGCTCATCAGTTTGCCATGAAGGACTTGGGCCTGCTACGTTATTTTTTTGGTATTGAGGTGGCTCAGTATAAGAAAGGATATCTTCTCTCTCAGACGAAGTATATATCTGACTTGTTTAAGCGGACCCGCCTTTCTGACAACAGGACTGCAGATACTCCACTTGAAACCAATGCAAAGTACTCTCCTCATGATGGTGTTTTGTTAACAGATCCGAGTCTTTATCGGACTGTTGTAGGTAGCTTGGTGTATCTTACTGTTACTCGCCCGGATATAGCTCATGCAGTTCATGTTGTTAGCCAGTTTGTTACTGCTCCTACTTCAGTTCACTGGGGAGCTGTACTTCATATTTTGAGATATCTTCGTGGCACCCAGTTTCAGAACCTCTTGTTTCCCTCGACGTCATCTCTCTAGTTGCGAGCCTATAGTGATGCTGATTCGAATGGCGATCGCAATGATCGCAAATCCGCCACTGGTTTTTGTGTGTTCCTTGGAGATTCTTTAATATCATGGAAGAGCAAGAAACAAGATGTTGTCTCTAGATCTTCCACGGAGGCTGAGTATCGTGCTATGGCAGTGACTACATGTGAGATTGTTTAGTTACGCTAGCTTCTTGCAGATATGGGGGTTCACATTTCTCTGCCTACTCCCTACATTGTGATAACAAGAGTGCGATGCAAATTGCAAAGAACTCTATTTTCCATGAGCGGACGAAGCACATTGAGATTGATTGTCACTTCACTCGTCATCATCTCCAGCTCGGGACCATATCGCTTCCTTTTGTTCCATCGGCCTTGCAGATTGCTGACCTTTTTATGAAGGCTCAGTCGGCGTCTTGGTTTCGTTTCTTGTGTGACAAACTCTCAATGCTTATTACTGTCGCATTGTGAGTTTGAGGGGAATGTTAGCCCATATACTTGTTAGCAGATGGGCCTTAGGGTTTTAGGTAGTCTTATGTCTATATATATAGGCACCCCCTTCCCCATTCTAGATTATTGTCTTCTATTCTCTTATGTACCTTTGTAGTTAGCCTGTTGACTCTTTCATTTCTTGTTCTTCAATAAACTCTTGTTATATATCAATATAAACGTCATCTAGAAAGTAATGATACATATTGTGAAGGTGTTGGCAATTTTGATAGTGGTGAAAGAAGAAGAGTTAGTTTGGCGAGTTTCCATGTCATTAGTTTAGCTAAAATGAATGAGACTAAGGTTTTTGCAATTTTGATAGTGGTGAAAGAAGAAGAGTTAGTTTGGCGAGTTGCCATGTCATTAGTTTAGCTAAAATGAATGAGACTAATGGAGTAAGGACTAATTTGAGTCACTTTTATAATATTAAGGATATATATGAACCGATAGTATAACATTAAGGACATATGAACCGATAGTTTAACAAATGGCAATGTTAACGCTTTTTCAATAGTAGAAGGACAATTATGATCCTTTTCTCAAACAAACAAACGGACTTAAAGGAATTAGATCTACATGATTATTAAGATTAAAAATCTTCATCAAATGTAAATCAATGAGTTCTAAATCATCTTCAAATGTAGAGATAGCAATAAGGTGGGTTGGGGGGCAAGTCCTACCCTACCCTATTTAATATTTTTTTTAAAAATTTGTCTTGTCCCATCCCGCCTCATCAAGCCTTGCCCTGTTTATGTTTTCACTCATTTTTTCTCTTCATATATTTATTTTACATTATTTTATTTTAAATTTCTCTCACTAGGCAACTAAGCAATCAATATATGCATGTATTGGCATAACACCTTTCTCCTTACATGTTTTATATTTGAGCTAAATTTGATTCACTGATTTTTTTAAAAGAAAAATTGAGATAAAATTGGCTAGAAGAATTCGGAAATAGTAAATTTCAATTACTGTGTGGTGTGTGTATTTCGATCTTCAAAATAAAAGTGACAATCTGAATTATGAGATCTCAGGCCTCTATATTATACTTTATTATATATTTAAGATTTATAACATGATAAAATAAAAAAATAATTTAGCAAACTTGATACAAACATGATGTTGCTCAGCAATTTAGTTAGAATATATAATGGCAGATAAGTACTACTCTAATGGAATAAAAAATATGAGTCGACACAATATTTGCAATCACAGTTTATATTGCAGATTAATTTTTCTATCAAAATATATTTTGTTTTGAAATAAAAGAGGGATAAAAGTTGATTTAGAGATAAAAATTTTAATTACTGGCACACCAAGTAAAACAAGAAAAAAAGAGTAGTACTGTAACCAGGTTTTTCATGGAAAGTAACATTATTTCCCTTTTTAAATTTATATGCTTGGGTTTATTTTTTCTCAAAATCCATCACCTGTCCGGCTTCATCTAAATTTTCAATAAAATAATTTTTTCTCCCGCCCCGCCCTGCTCTGGCCCATTTAAGACATCCCCTGTTTTGCGCCGTTAAGAGCTTGCCTTGCCCTATCCAATCTCCGTCTTGTCCTATTGTCGTCCCTATTCAAATGACTTTAAATTTAATATACAGCTTTCTAATTGTTATGAAATAATAAGAATAAAACAAGAAGAACAAGGAGAGAAGGAGAAAAGTGCTTATTTCTCTTGAGGGATGATTTAAAATGAAATGAATCCCTCTATTTATAGGGATAATTCCTCCTAACTTTTCTCTAAAAGATAGGCTTTCACTATAATACAAATACAGATATTCACTATAATATAAATATATTTTTAGACATTCAGTATAATACAAATACATTTATAACACTCTCCCTTGAATGTCTATTTGATAGATAATATGCCTCGTTAAAACCTTACTAGAAAAAATCCAATGAAAAAAATTATAGCAAAGGAAAAGAGTACACATACCTATAATATGAATTTTGTCTGCCTCATTAAAAATCTTACAAGAAAAACCCAGTGGGACAAACTTCATAAGGAAAAAAGAGTACAACGCGTATTAACTTCCTCTAATGAGAACATCCTTGAATCTTTGCATCCCGATCTTGTGCACCATCTTCTTGAAAGTTGCAGTTGGTAGAGATGTGGTGAATAAATCAGCCACATTGTCACTTGAATGAATTCAGTTGCATGTTGATATCACCATTTATTTGGAGCTCATGTGTGTAGAAAAGCTTTGACAAGATGTGATTCGTTCTATCTCCTTTTATGAATCCTCCCTTGGTTTTGCTATGCATGCTGCATTATCTCATATAAAATTAAATAACTTTCCTGCATTGCATAATCAACAATCTTTTGATAATATTGGTTAGAAATAATAAAGTCATATCAGTATTTTCATTCACTCATTTCTCTACTAATAAAATGAAATTATATGTCACAATCCAAATGATCGTGATTGACAACCATATTAACCCCCAGTGAGTAAACCAATGAGTCCAAATAATTACCCCAACATCAATTATTCCAATGAGAAATAAATAACGCTTTAAATATGTTAGTTCCCAAACGCACGCAAGTGCACGTGGTCGTACAAGTAATATAGTGGCTCTTTCAAGACGGATATCGAACCCACAGGGACTCTGACTTAGTGAGTTTTCTATTTTAGTCTTCACGGTTATTCTACACAAGTGTGTGAGTAACCTAATGAATTAAGAGTTTTAAAATTCAAATTTAGAAAGTAACAATCAATGAAGCTAAGAACGTTGATTAAATTAATAAGCAAGAATATTTTAAGGTTAAGGCATGAGATGCAATCATGTACAACTTATATTTTTCTTCAACTATGTTCTTTATCGGGTTGATGGTTATGGAAAATTAAAATTTGACTATGGTCTTTTGAACCTCTAGCCAATTGCTTAATTATGAATTTTTCAACTACACGTATTAAATTGTCATGCAATAACTCATCTTAGGTCTAGAAGCATTAGCCCCCTTTGTTAACTAAATGCGGCGTTGCAGGTATATTTTTATTCCACACGTGAATCCTACCTTTAATTTATAGCAAAGATAAGAACACATTTCCCTATTCCTCGTTCTATCCTAATAATTCTCCTTTCAAAGTCAAATTAAGGTTATGAATTTATTTTAATGTTGGCCAAACATTAAAATACAAAGAGTAGGAATAGAAGAACAACCATTCACTATAGAAGAACATCAAGCTGAAAATAAAATAAAATCATACAATCTTGCAAATAGCCTCAACCTCAAAATGAGGTGAATTAGCCACTCATTCTATGATTAAATATCTCCAAACAAGTTTTTAGCATAAGAGCAATTGAAATTTAGAAGAAAGAGAAGAGAGAACCCTAGAGTTTTCTTCAGTTCAACTGTTGTTTTCCACGTTCTTGTTAATATTTCAGATAATGAAAAATAATAATCTAAGTGTTCTATTTATACCAGTGAAAAATTAATCAGTGAATAACTAGCTCCGTCACACGAAGCTCATCACGGAGGAACTACTCTGTGACACGGAGTTCTCGCGCAGGCTCACGGGAATTGAGTGAGTTCTGGGAAGCCAAACTCCGTACGGAGTGTAAAGCCCCAAATCTAATCCGTGACATGGACCCATCGCGGTCCTTCACTGTTTCGTGCCTTCAAAAGTTAATTTTTTTTATACCAAAGAGTTGTGGCATGTTTTTAAACGCGAAAAATCCCCAACATGACATGGGAGTGAATTCCAACATCAATTTTTACACTCTCTGAACTTCCCGTACTTCAACTCCGAGTGTCATCCGCAAAACCAAGCACTTTAAGATAATTACATATTTTACTTTTCAGTATGTTACTTCTTTAGCACTTCACTCCATCCATTTCACAATTTGTTTTTCCCCTCACTTACTTATTCTTATTCAAGATGTAAGGAGTGTGTACCCATAGCTTAGCCTCATCATTAAGGTGTATACTAAGCAAACCCTGTCTCTAGTGACATCAGTCATATGTACCCCTGGAATGAGGCAGCTGCAAACAATTTTCAGCCAGACCCGTGCCTCCCTATTCATCTGTGCATAGGGCAATGTCTGGTGATACACCTTTTCTTATTGGTGGATCCATCGAGCTATCGATCGCTTCCCATAAAATGTATGCTGAATTTCAGCATATAGCGGTGTGATATTAAGCTGGCGGAGTGGATGTGGATCCGTGTCAGGTGTACCCAGGATTACATTCAGGTGATGTGCTTCAAATGGTATGACTTGACCCCCGATCTTGACTGTGTGGCTGCGGAGAATGGGGTCCAAATTCGCATAGAATTCCTGAACCATATGTAAATTACACTCCCTAGGCTCATTGAAAATGAAGTCCATGCCCAGGGTGTAGCCTTTGCATTATGCGAGGAAACTCCTGTGCCAAACTCTCCCGGTCAATCCACTCCTCCGGGAAGTATTTTGACTCCTTATGCTTGGCATACCATTTCTTGCCTTCATCGATCACCCATCTAGTACCAAATCACCTTTTCTGGCCTTTGGGAACTGGTGGTGATGCTGGCACAGTTGTGCCAAGTCGGATCCTCTTTCGGCCTCCACCGGAGGACGAAGCACCTTTTCCTTTGTCTTGTCTGGCAGACATTTTTCCTATTCATTCAAAACACAAAAACCAAATTAGTCAGCATTTAACATGGCTAGCTAACACTAAGTCAGGGTTTTGTTGGTTACCCCACACTTAGTTGCTAGCGTGGGTTCACTAGTCATAACTATCGGGTACTCAGACTTTCCCTTGTTCAACCCTCATTGACTATTTTTTCCTACGATAAAACATCATCATCAATGTGATAATATTAAGCAAAAACAACGGTGTACAACCTTTTTCACTTGAGGCAAATTACACTAAGAGATTGAACTTGATGATTATCTTGTACTACTTAGACTTCATACAATCAAATAACTCAGACCCATGACACTAACATTTACATGAAATTCATATTTCTTTACTCAGACTTCAAGCAATTGGGAACTTGTAATTAGGAACATTAACAATTTATGCATACCCACATTTACAAAGATCGGAATTCTTCAAAATTGGGTGTAGGCATAGTGTAGTGTGTAGTATCCTCTAGTATGTCCTTGCAAACTACATGTAACCGATAATGTACAATTCCCATGTCACAGCCTAACAGTGCTATCCTAATTCAATATATATGCACAGCCAAACAGTCATTCTTACCTCATCACTACACCATGGTTCCATCTTCACTCACCCCATTTCGACTATACTCAGAGAAAAGCAGTGCAATTTAAAAAATCTTTGCAAAATTAATTGTAGACCAAAAGCATGAAATTCCCAATTTCATTTTTCACTCCCTCTTTTTCTTCTTCCCTCAACCCTTCAAGTACCTCACACTTAGTTGGTATGAAAAATGCAAGAAACCATGTTATTATCAAGTGCAAGAAGCAAATATAATCAAATAATTGCATGATTAACTAACACAAGCTTGATTCTACCAAGTTCACATGAATTAGGTTTTACCTCTACCTACCCACATGTTTGTGTCAAGAATTTACGTGAGAGAAGAGGAAGAAAGCCAAAAACATACCTATGAATCTTTGTTCTTAAGAAGAGAGGAAGTGAACTTGAAGCCCTAGTGTGTGTCACGCTTGAGAGGGAAGGGGAATCGGGGCTTTTGCCGCGGAGGTGAGTAGAAATGGGGTTAAAATACAGAGTTGGAATTAAAAAGGGGAGAATTAGGGCGGGTCTACCCGATGACAAATATGCCTAACCATGTACGGAGGCTATCGTGGAGCACGAGCTTCGTGACACGGCGCAATCACGGACTCTCACTATTTCAGGGGTTGCCTTTGCAGTATGCCTCGTGACACGGAGGCTAACGTGGAGTTCAACCTCCGCGGTACGGACTCATCGCGTAGGCTTACTATTTGAGCATAACTTTCTCCTTTCACTTACCTTTGCATTTTCGGCCTTAATTTTTACTCCTGCAATGTGTTTGTCCCTTAAATCATTTTTCAGCTATAGCATCTTGAGATTCATCCAAAAACACCAATAAGTTAGAAAATAGTGGGTTGCCTCCCACCCATCTCCGTAGTTTTAGTCGTGGCACGAATTCTTTTTTTTAAATAAGTCCTAACTATTACATTAAAACCACGAGTTGCCTCCCGGGCAGTGTCTGATTTACCTTCACGGCATGACCCAACTCAAACTCATTCGTAAGATAAGGTTATAGACGTCTTCTCTCGATTAACTCCCTCACCCTAATAATGCTTGCACCTTTTACCATTCACCAAATATGTGGCACTTTATCTTCTTGTCGTAATTCAACTGCCCCGTATGGGGTCACCCTAGCAACCTCAAATGGTCCAGACCACTTGGACCTCCACTTCTCTGGAAATAACTTCAATTGGGAGTTGAATAGTAACACCATCTGCCTAGGTTTGAAGACTCGAGGCACTATGTGCTTGTCGTGCCATCTCTTGGTCTTCTCTTTATACAGCTTCGCACTCTCATAGGCGTGCCACCGAAAATCTTCTAGTTCATGCAATTGCAACAACCTCTTTTTCCCCGCTAACTCAGGATCCATGTTCAACTTCCTCACAGCCCAATATGCCTGATGTTCAAGCTCCACAGGCAAGTGACAGGCTTTCCCATAAACCAACCGATATAGTAAAGTCCCAATTGGCATCTTATAGGTAGTCCTATACACCCACAAAGCATCATCTAGTTTGCTTGCCCAATCCTTTCGTTGAGCATTCACAGTATTCTGTAGAATCTGCTTGACTTCCCTTTTCGATACTTCAACCTGTCCACTAGTCTACGGGTGGTATGCTGTAGCAATCTTAAGCCTGATTCCATACTTGACCAATAGGTTTCGGAATTAGTTGTTTACAAAGTGTGAACCTCTATTGCTAATAATAGCTCGTGGGCTTCCAAACCTAGAAAAGATCTGCTTCTTCACAAATTTGGCCACTACCTTGGCATCATTAGTGGGGAAGGCTACGGCCTCAACCCATTTAGAGACATAGTCCACTACTACCAAAATGTATTGATTGCCGAATGACGGTGGAAATGGCCCCATGAAATCTATACCCCACATGTCGAATACCTCAACTTCAAAAATGTTGTGCAAAGGCATCTCATGTTTTCTGCTGATTGTGTCCATCCTCTGGCATTAATCACATGCCTTAACATATGTTGCTTCATCCTTAAATAAAGTTAGCTAGAAGAAACCTGACTGGAGCACCTCATGAGCAATGCGCTCTCCTCAACGATGACTGTCATACGGCGAGGAATGACAGCTTCTCAACAGCTGTGTCACCTGGCTCTCTGGAATGCACCGTCTCATCACTTGATCTGGACCCTTCTTGAATAGATACGGTTCATCCCAAATGTAGAACCAAGACTCATATTTCATCCTCTTTCATTGTTGAACGGTTGCCTCTGGTGGGTACGCTCCACTTACTATCAGGTTCACTAAGTCTGCGTACCAAGGGAGTTGCGCCATACTTAGTGCCAAGAGTTGCTCGTCAGGGAACTCTTCTTGGATGCACCCAACATTACTCACATGTGACCTATCCTCTAGCCGCGACAAATGGTCTACTACTTGATTTTCACTACCCTTCTAATGTGCCGTGATTTTTATGGTACTTTCGATGCTTAAAACTAAGAAAATATGCAAATTCTGGGTGTGTTTAAGTAGATATAATGTGTTTGTGTTAAGTGTTGTAGGAAAATAGGTTCGGAAGTGAAATGGGCGAAGTAAGGCTTAAAACAACTGAAATGGAGGTTGCTAGTCATGTCACGAGTCGTCCTCACTGTGCACAACTCATTGCCAAGGCCGTGGGATGGGTTAAACTTTTGAAGCTGAAGAAACAGTGCACTTTACAAAATGAAGGCACGACTCGTTACATCTGGTAATGACTCGTGAAGACTGGAAGAAGATTCTTAAAGAAATAAATAGTGGAGATAACGGATGACGTTATGAGTCATTAGCTGACTGAATGACTTGTTGGGAGATCATTGGAGGGAATCATAGTGTGCACTAGACAATTGAAGAAGCTAGACCACGAGAGGCCTAATGACTCGTGCCCAGACACAACGAATCGTTAAGTGACTCGTTGCCACGACTGGGCCTAATGCTAAGGACAACTGTGCTTGACTGATCATGACTCATTTGAGTTTCTAACGAGTCGTTACTTAGCCTGTGACCACTAGCGACCTGAGTTCCGATTTTAATTAGGAAAAGGTTTCTTTGGAACTATAAATACCTTCTTTAGGTTTATTTTTGAGAGTACAATTTATTATTATAGTTTTCACATATATTTTGGTGTTGTGTACTATTATTTTTGGTTTAAGAAACAAAGTTTACAATTTTGTTCTTGAGTTTGAGGATCAAAAGCAACATTGGAATTTGTTCATCGGTTTTGGAGTTATCTTCAATTCACTTGGTTTTCTTCTACGAATTTCTATAAGTTGCAACTAAAAATTATTATTTATTTTGTGATTGTGATCATACAAACATGAGTAGCTATACCTATAACTAGGATTGTGAGAACCATGATGAATTAACACACATAGGTAAAAATACTTAGTGATTCTTGAACGGAGTTTATGCTTGTATTGTTTCTCTCTTCATTTTAATTGATTCTTAACGGTTGCAAACGTTAGATATTATTTTATTCTTATTCACCAGACCAAGTGATGTGTTGAGATTTACAGCACTATTGATGCTCAAAACTAAGAAAATAGCATTGACTTAGGTGTATTTATGTGGATATGAGATAGTTTTCCTTTGATTTCAGGATAAATGGATGTTGGAGCGTAAATTTGCAAAAGGAAGCTAAAAGTGTGCAAAATAGGGCAAAAATGCAGTCCACAGTACGATCCATAGGATGGACCTACGAGTCGTACTGATGGCCGTGATAAGAAGCAGAAGGCTAAAGATGGAAGAATGAACCTACGAGTCATGCCACAGATCGTACCAATCTTGTACGAGTCGTAGTAAGGCAGTCATGATGAAATCCAGCGGAATTGCACAAGAGGCTGATTCTCAGTACGAGAGGAGACCACCACTCATGAGAGCTTGGTACGCGTCGTACTATACCGATCGTGGTGAACTTCAGACAAATTGCAAAGATTCAAAATAAAGCCACGGGATCCTGATACGAGTCGTAGTAAGGAGGTATCAATCGTACCTTGGCAAAACACTTAGCCAAAAAATCACCTCACCCATGCAAATATTCTTAAAATGGGGTAAAAAGGGAAGAAAGGGAAACGAAAGAGTGAAGGGTGAAATAGGTAAATCGTATAGCCAATATATGTAGTGCCAAGGAAGGGACAGTCACTCATAAAATCTTTCATATTTATCATGTTCAGCCCTAAGCCTACATTACAATCCATATCAAGTCCTATAGTGATCCTAACTTGGCCATCTGACAAACCAAAGCAAAAAAAATAAGGGCAAGCCTATGGTATCTTATGCATAATACTTGCAAACTTCCTTTTGAGAGTGAGTGCTTCACTTTTCTAGTCCCATGTTGTGTTTGATACTTCATATTTGAGTTGGAACTTCATTTGTGTGAGGGTACATGGGTTATGTTTGCTTTTACCATTGGTCTGTGTGAAAAACATTGGTGATGACTTGATTTCCTGTTGATAGCTAGATGACAAGTCTTGATCCCTGTACATGATGCTTTGATGTTGCATGTAATGCATTAGCTGATGATGTTATATGAGGAGGGTTAATAGAGTGTATATAGAAAGTGCAAAAATTTGTTTGAGTATTGTCTGTAGTATCTTAAGTGTATTTTCTAGTTGAGCGTCGTGTTTAGTTTTTCTTTTACTTTGCTTGAGGACATGCAAAAGTCTTAAGTTGAAGGTGTTGATGTGTTGTAGATTAGAAAATAGCATGGAATTAGGTGTATTTATGTGGATATGAGGCATGTTTCCTTTGATTTCAAGATAAATGGGTTTTGGAGCGTAAATTTGCAAAAGGAAGCTAAAAGTGTGCAAAACAGGGCAAAAATGAAGTCCACAGTACGATCCGTAGGATGGACCTACGAGTCATACCAATGGCCGTGATAAGAAGCAGAAGGCTGAAGCTGGAAGAGTGAACCTATGAGTCTTGCCACAAATCGTACCAAGCTTTTATGAGTCGTGGTAAGGCAGTCATGATGAAATCTAGAAGAACTGCACAAGAGGCTGATTCTCAATATAAGAGGAGACCACGACCCGTGAGAGCTTGGTACGAGTCATACTATACCGGTCGTGGTGAACTTCAGACAATTTTCAAAGATTCAGAATCAAGCCACGGGAGCCTGGTATGTGTCGTAGGAAGGAGGTACGAATCGTACCTTGGCTCAACACTTAGCTAAAAAATCAGCCAACAATCCAACCACGAGAATCTGCCACAGACCATAGGACGCTCCTACGAGTCGTAGGATGATCCGTGATAAGGTCGGCACCAGATATGGAAAATCGCCCTGTTAGCCTAGGAAAAGGATTCTTATGTCTATATAAATACATTTTATATTTTATTTTTCACAAGTGTCGTTTAGTAAAAAATAGGTTTTAGTTGGAAAACATTGTAGTAGACAATTTTTTACATCTTTGAAAGAGAGAATTGAGTTAGTTCAACCTTGTAATCAACCTTTTCTTGAATTCATAGTGTTCCTGCTACTTGTTTTTCAAGATTTCTCAGATTAATTAAAGGAAGTGTTTTTCTCAACCATATTTGTAAGTATTGTTTTTATGTCTTTAATCATGAACACACTTCACAACCTTGCAGCTATTAGAGGCTAAAACCTACATAGCTAGGGTTGTGGGAACCATGGTAGATTAACTAGCTAGGGTTGTGGGAACCATGGTAGATTAACTTGCTAGGGTTGCACAAAGTGAGTCTAAAACCAATACAAATTACTTATATTGTATTCTCTTCATACTTTAATGATTCTTAGCAGTGTACAACATTAGAAAGTGCCCCAATTCTTTATTTGCTTTGGTCGAAGAGGTAGAAATTAGGAAAAGAAAATTACAATGAAGCCTTGATCTTGATGATCATTGTATTAACTTGAGTTGTGGTCGCAGGATAGTTATATCTAGAACTTAGTGATAAAGGTTAGTTTAAAAACGCTCATGAGACTTGGTCGAGTAATTGAGTATAGTCATTCAACAGGGACTGGTCGATCATTTGAATGAACCTAAGTTATCAGTTTTGTAAGTAAGTATTGGTGAAGATCACGAGTGCATACCTAAAGCTGTTATGAATCTATGGAGAATATAAACCCTATTTATCCTTTAATTATTGATTCACAACCATAATCTTGACATCTGTTTTGTTTTTACTATTGATTATTATTAGAAACCCCCCAATTGTGAAGTAACTATCATACAAGTTCACTTACCGGCTATAATCTAGATCTTCCATATTCCCTGTGGGATCGACCCCAACCTCTAAGTTGGGTTCTTTATTGATAATGTCCACTTCATACTTCAGTTAGAAGTGTGGTTTGAGCGTTATCAACAAGTGGCATCATTGCTGGGGAATACGGCTAAGACTAGGTTATTAGCTTGTACTTGACTTGTTGGTAGTTACTCTACTTTTTACGTTTTTTTCTTTGTTTTTCTTTGTTAATCTTTTGTGACTTCCTCAAGTTTTCATCAAGGGATAAATCCTCCACTGAAACACTCAAGATGGAACATGATCAGTTGCCTAACTTAGTGGAAGAAATTGTAACTAATGATACATTTGCAGTTGTGATAATTAATTATGGAGAAAACGAGAGCCCAGAATACACAGAAATTGTTAATGCTTTAAATGGGAAAGGGTCATATAGCTTCAGCCCAAAGAAATTAGACCTGGATCTAAAGAACCATTCAACACCACCGGCCAAGCCATCTGTGGAGGTACCACCAATCCTTGAGCTGAAAGCACTACCTCCTTATCTCAAGTACGCATTCCTTGGAGAAAACAACACTTTGCCGGTTATAGTTGCAGCAAACCTATCAGAAGAGCAGGTGGAAGCTGTGTTAACATATCGAAAAGATACAAAAAGGCAATTGGTTGGACCGTAGCTGATATCATCGGAATCCCACCAGGCATATGCACCCATAATATCCAGCTGGAACCAGATTGTAAGCCAAGTATAGAGCATCAGCGCCGCCTGAACCCGCCCATGCAAGAAGTGGTAAAAAAAGGAGATTATCAAGTGGCTGGACGCTGGGGTAATATATCCCATAGCAGGCAGTCAATGGGTAAGTCTTGTTCAGTGCGTACCAAAGAAGGGAGGGATCACAGCGGTGCCTAATGCATAGAATGAGTTGATACCGACACGACCAGTCACAGGATGGTGTGGTGTGTATGCATGGACTACAGGAAACTCAACCACTGCACCCAGAAGGATCATTTTCCAATGCCATTCCTGGATCAGATGCTTGATAGACTGGCAGGTAGAGGATGGTATTGCTTCCTTAATGGATATTAAGGGTATAATCAGATCACTATTGCTCCAGAAGATCAGTAGAAGACAACCTTTACCTATCCATATGGGACCTTTGCTTTCAAGAGAATTCCTTTCGGATTGTGTAATGTACTAGCCACCTTCCAGCATTGTATGATGTCCATATTTTTAGACATGGTGGAATACACCATCGCAGTATTTATGGATGATTTGTCGATTGTAGGTGAGTCATTCGAGTCCTGCCTTGAGCATCTGGGTAGAGTGCTAAAAAGATGTGAGGAAACCAATCTGGTCCTAAACTGGGAAAAATGTCATTTCATAGTTAAAGAGGGAATAGTGTTGGGCCATGAAATCTCGGGAAAGGGGGTTGAGGTGGACAAGGCAAAAATTGAAGCTATATCAAGATTGCCACCCCCTATTTCCATAAAAGGGGTCAGAAGCTTTTTAGGGCATGCAGGATTCTACCGCCACTTTATCAAGGATTTTTCCAAAATAGCACAGCCATTGTGCAAACTACTGGAGAAAGAGGTAAAGTTTGTATTTGATGAGGCATGTCTAAAAGCTTTTGAGTGCCTGAAAGAAAAGCTCACTAATGCTCCTATTATCATAGCTCCAGATTGGTCTCTTCCCTTTGAGGTAATGTGTGACGCTAGTGGTGTTGCTCTTGGTTTTTTTTAGGCCAAAGGAGAGAAAATATCTTTCATCCAATCTATTACGCTAGCAAGACACTCAATACAACCCAGAAAAATTATACAGTCATGGAGTAGGAACTACTGACAATGGTCTTTGCATTTGAAAATTTTCGAGCATATTTGCTCGGAACCAACGTGATCATTCACACAGACCACGCTGCATTGAGGTACCTGACTTAGGAAATAATTGACTCAAAAGCTTAGGTACTAGCTTTCTTTTATATCCTTCTGTATTCTCTGTGGGATCGACCCCAACCTCTAGTTGGGTTCTTTATTGACAATGTCCACTTCATACTTCAGCAGGAGGTGTGGTTTGAGCGTTATCAGCTGCGCAGAAATATGCATTTTCAAATACTAATTGGACTCTCATAAATACCAATTGGGTCATCAATATATCAATTGGATTTCTTCAGTTATCAATTGGACTCGACCCAAGCGAATAACACACTTGGATCGCACGATAGGAGAGAAATAAAGAAAAACTTCCTAGATTCCTTATAGACTTTCAAAGATTAAATGTGGACGTCTACACACTAATCTGTGAAATTCTATTTGACATTTCTCTTGTACTTATAAGATCGGTAACCTAGGCGCTCTGATACCAACTTAACACAACCCAAATGGGTGGGCAGATCGTGCGGGGACCTACATCGACTATATCTCAATAGAAGAAGCCCTTTTAGGTCACGCATAAAAATACTTAGAAATATTTCATTGCTTTTACTTAAATAAAAAATTAAGTAAAATTTACAATTACAACCCCAACACAACTAAGACTTTCCCCAAGATCTAGTCTAGATAGGTACTAGAGCTCTACTTGGAATAACTTGACAAGGTAAGATGACACAGCTTCACCTGCGAAGAGAAGGCGCAAGCTGATGCTGAGTACGCCACCTCAATCATGAAACTTCAACCTACCACAACCTACACCTAAAAAGGTGCAGCAAGATAGTATTAGTACACCAGACGTACAGGTAGACATCATCAACCAACTAAGATTAGTTTGTGCAATGATATAGAATTAATATGCAATCAAATCCAAATAATTTATCATATTATTGATCCAATTTCATTCACCAAAATAGGTCGATCATCAGATAACACAAAATCTAAAACCAGTCAGAGTAAGGTATTAAGCTGGCTAGGTTGTTGGGTTGGGCCTTGCCGCAACGGTAAGGTTATCGTTGCAGCGAGACTTCCTCACTTAGCATTCTATCACAATCGGTTCATCAGCTCCGAACAAGTTTATGCATAACTAAACTCAACAACTAACTCATCAATCTATCACATTGAATATATGAATGAGTCCTCAACAATCAATTCATCAATTTAACACATTAGATATACAGCTGAATCCTCAATAATTAATTCATCAACTCTTTATAGATTAACAAATAGTCTTTACAATTATGAAGCAGGTTATAATTAATAAATCAACATTAAATCCACAATTAGCTACACATTCAAACATCTAAATTTTATATGGTTCTTATATCTTCGAACCAATCCTCACTATTCAACTCTCCTTCAATATCATACCCTCAGTAATGTGCCGGGCACACACCTTCATCACATCACTGTAGACACTCACATAGTATATCGCAGTACACATATACTAGAGAATTTTATTTATGCTTTTCCAATCATGATCTGCAGCAGACTCTAGAAATTCATGTACTGTATTGATGTGGTACCCTCGACCACTCATCTGCTTGTCCGAACTTTTTCTTTGGACAAAGCCACTCAAATCATAACCGCTTGCCCGGATGCTCCCCTCGGCTATGAATCACTCACCATAACCGCTCTCCTGGGATACTCTCCTCGGTCCGAGCCACTCATCTCAAGATAGGACATGTTATCCACTTTCATTCTCCTATTCTATAGGTTATCAATCGACCAATTAGTATGACTTTTCGGAGGCATCATATTTCCTTCATCAACTTGGTTATATTTACCAATATTCAACCACTTACATGACAATTTAAAAGGACACATACAACATTTTCAATGCACCCCAAATTTCACAACAATAAAATTTATTAATCTTCATCTCAAGGTCACTTTACAAGTATGCATAACACATGATTATATTAGCAACAATTAGTGTCCAAAGTCCAATCAAGCATGTTATCACTCCATACAATATATATTATTATATAAAGTTTAACTCTTTATAAATCATAACCTACTATATTTCTTGTTATCTATCAATTAGAAGGGTATCACATCATATATCATAATAATAACCCATACAAGGTAACCTTCACATTTCGTTGGCTCAACCTCTCCTATCCTCTCACCTAAAAATCTATCACACAATCATTTTTTTCCGTATTAATCATGATATTGTTCATATTAGTTCCTATTTCAAGATAACTTGCTCAGGCCCATTAACATATTCAGTCCCAAGGTTAACTCGTTAACACACCGTAATCCTTCCTATGCAACCCAGGTTAGTTACCCACCTTACCACTATGGGTGTTAAAGCACCCATTCTTTCCTCACCTCGAATTCGGCTTAAGTTAGTTAATTTATCCTATGTGACATACGTTATTTTTCAAACCTTTAAGTTACAACATTAAACTCATATAATAAAAACTAAGTCGGATCACCCCACCTCTTCCCTTTATGCGTACTATTACAATCATTCAACCCAGGTTACACCACCAAAATTTCCAAATCACTAACAACTACAAACATAAGTCATCGAGAGTATTTTATCATGAACATCACGTCAAAAGTGCAGCCCACCTTATTAATTATTGACTAGATTTCTTTCCTCACATGTTTTCATGCTTAGGATTAATTCTCCACTTTTCATGATTACGTTACTATCAATTTTTCATCATGTAATATTGTTTCATGACCCCTCTACCCTCATCAATTGTACATCAGTAGTACACATGTATATGTTTCACTAATTATAGTCTAACACAAGGGTAAGTCATAACCTACCTATGTGCCAAGCTACTGCCAAGAAGCGACAGAGCTCCATTTCTTACACCAAGCCTCGGGTTTTCTTGAAGAATGATGTCGGGTTGGATGGTGGATTCTTACCCCTTATCTAGCCACCCTATTCTTTTTCCTACTTGGATAACCAAAATTTATTTTTAGGGCGTTCTTTAATGACTAGTCCTGGTTATAATAGGATCTGAGTTTTAAAAATAGGAAAATATAGAATTCTATTTTGCATCGTCTGTTGCAGCGATGTCTTATCCACTGCAACGGTCACACTATGATGAAAAAGTGCCAACTGCAGCGGTCTTGCCACTTGGCCCCACTAAAATTTTAGCTTGGCCCCTTCAATCATTCACCCAACAAATTCTTTTATTCAAGAGAATAAATATAGGTCCGAAAAATTTAATTTCTTGTACCTACGTCATCAAGGCTCTCTAAAGATCGGATGGGTTGTTACAGAAAAAGAATGTCAAAATGGAAGCTGAAAAGAACAAATAGTAAAGGCTGAAATGTGAAAAGTTATAACTTATAAGGATATTTAAGATATTTTATGCTTAGATTTAATGTTTACACAATGTGGAGCATTAAAATAAAACTCCTAATTTAATTTAATTATTAAATAATTAAATGTTTATAATATTTTAATTTCAGTAGGGAAAAATCGTAATTCAACTTTTAATTTTAAGGGCTTACCACTTATATCATAATATGATTATCTTTAAGACTAAAATATCTATAAACTGTACTATTTGAAGCATAACCAAGATAAACACAAGTAGTAACTTTTTTACTTAATTTAGTAATTTTGGAATTCATTGGCCTTATATAGGCTAAACAACTCCAAACTCTTAGATATCTCAAATTTTGCTTGTGACATTTTCATAACTCAAATTTTATTAATTTTGTCCTTTTATGAGGCACCCGATTTAACATATAAAAAGAAGTCAAAGAAGTTTATCCCACAAATTTAGAGGTGCAGTTGACTTAATAAGCATGAAATAAGTCAACTCAATCAAAGTTCTATTTTTTTTTTCTGCTACACCATTAAGTGCAAGAGAATAAGATGGAGTAGTTTCATGAATTATTTTCAATGATCTGACAAGGGAATTAAACACATTAGACTCATATTCACGGTCTCTATCACTTTTAATTCTTTTTATTTTTCTACCAAACTGATTTTCAACCTCATAGAGATAAATTTTAAAATTTTCAAATGAATCACTTTTATTTTTCATCAAGTAAACAAATATATACTTGGATAAATCATCAATAAAAGTGATAAAATATCTATTTTCTCAAAGAGTTAAAATTTCTCCAAGTTCATAAATATCAATATGAAGTAATTCTAACAAATAAACTTTTCTTTCAACTCAAAAATTAGGCCTTTTAGTGATATTAGATTACTATAAGCTTCACACTTTTTAAAATCTTTCCTAATCATTAGGATTAATCCTAAACTACTCATGATTGTTACATAATAACGATTAATATAACCAACATAAGCATGCCAAAAATTAGTAGAAGAGAGCATGTAAACATAAGTAGAAACTTTATTCGTTTCAACATTCTGCTTGAACATTCCATCACAAGCATATCCTTTTTCCAGAAAAATACCCTTTTTAACTATTATATATTAATCAGACTCGATAATTTATTAGAAGCTCATTTTATTAAGAAGAAACTAGACATCAAATTCTTTCTCATGGAAAGAGTAAAAAATTCATCTTTCGATGTTAATACCCATTTAGAGGTGAAGTTCAACTTGGCATCTTCCTTTTCAAGCACTTGAATGGTGTGAAAATCACCAAGCATGATGATTTTGGGCTCCTAAATAAGAGTATATATATTTTGAACCAATCTTTATTATAGCGACATGATAGTTTGCACTAGAATCTGCCCACCATCCATCAATATTTTCAACTATATTTATTTTTGTTATCACCGCTATAAAAGGGTCTTCGGTGATGTTTACCTGAGGTGTATGACCACATTTTCAAAACTCATAAAATCGAGCAATATGCCCACACTTGTCGCAGACAAAGCATGATCCTGCAGTTGAACTAGTTGATTTCATGCTTGGTGATTAACACCATTATTTTTATTGGGAGGTCTACCATTATTTTTATTGAAAGTTTTCTTCTCAGGCTTCATAGAAGTATTTTAAAGTAATTAAATCTACCTTCGATGTGAAGGATTATAAATTGTTCTCTTCTAATTGGAAAATGCATCTTGTTTCCTTGCCTCCTCTTCCATGCAGATTCGCATTATGAATGTCTCAAATGAGGTTTCCTTTTCTTTGTGGCACATAACTTTTTGAATTTCCTTCCAAGAAGGTAGAAGTTTATTTATTATGCCACAAACAATAAGGTTATCTCCAATTTTTATCTCCTCAAACCTAAGCTCTCCAACGACCATTTTAAAGTCTTGAGCTTGGTCCATTACTAATTTGTTGTCCACCATTTGAAAAAGAAAAAATCTGCTAGCAACATATTTTTTCGCTCCCGCCTCCTCGATATAATACTTACTTTGCAATACTTTCCAAATTTTCTTTGCATTAGAATAAGTTCTATCATAATAATTATAAAAAAATTCAGTATAGACAATTAAGAAGATAATACCAACAATTGTAGGAATTATCATCATCATATTTTTCAAGTTTCTCTTAAAGAGAAATAAGTTTATCATCATTCATGAGAGAGTTGTCTACATTACTTGAATTCTTCTCAGTTAACAGATAAGAAACATTGAGAAGACTTGAGTATAAAAGTACTTTACCTTTTCATCTCTTGAAATGGGTACCGTTGAACCGAAATGACTTGTTAAGATCTCCCATCTTGACATCAGTGAATTTTTTAATTATAGCTATTAAATCTCCTTAAAATTGTTGAAATTACAATTATAATTGAGAAATGAAGAAAATAAAATATCTTCAGGTTGAGGCGCAGATATGTCACTCTCTTTAAGGAGATTCAAGCACATTGCAGTAAAATATTACCAGTCCAGTAGTAATCTTCTTGATTTGTCCCCTCCAGGATGCAACAACCCAACAACATTGTATAACTCAACAAACTTTGGACAAGAGTTGAATCCAAAGCTCTATCGAAAGAACACCTTCCTTAAGCTAAATAAAACTCTCTTTTCTACTCACTTTTTATGCGCTCTATATTTTTCTTCTATCTTAACACAAGACAAGAGCACCACTATTTGTAGATGAAAATTCTTCCTTGTAAGTTGTAATGGATTGGAAGAATGTGGGGTAACAATATGGGTAAATTATGAAAGGATTATGACCTACAGGTTACATGAGTTACAAGATATAATGAGGTAGAATAATGAATGAATAATGACATAGTGTTTGTGCGAAAAATAATTACCATAATCATGACAATAGATATGAGGATAAAATAATACTAAGATATTATAATATAATTTTTTATAATATTAAAATTTCCATAAATTTAAACATGTGTGTTATAATAAAAAAGGGACAATTCTCCTTAGCTAGCATCTCTTTACAAATATGGATGTTCGATGTGACTCAGTCTTCACTTTTCACTAAGAAAATGAAACTAGAGACTTACGGTGTATTTTCTCTAGCTGTAAATGTGATTCAATCTCGCATGAGAACATGCCCAAATTATGACATATCATAACATAGCTAGGTAGTGGGTTTTCTTGATTATATTATAATTAATGTGAAATAGTAAATTCAAATAAAATATTATACTTTATCTGTTTCAAAATAATTGGTATTTTTAACTTGGGCACACCTCTTAGGAAAACTACCCATTCCTAGAAAGTAAAATGTACTTTTATCAATTTACCCTTAATAAATACCTTGAAAAAGATGTAACTCTTTAGCATTTTCTTTGTTATGTAAAACTCTCTCCATTTAAATAAGGATAAAATTAGAAGAACATCATTAATATGTTCTTGATTATGTAAAATGCTACTTATATTGAAACAAAATTGAAAGGATAAAACACCACTTATTTTGAAATAGAGGGAGTATAAAACAGTGTTTCGTTTTATGTGAAGATTATTTTTTTGTTTTATCCTTAATTAAACTGTTAGCCCATATACTTGTTAGCAGATGGGCCTTAGGGTTTTAGGTAGTCTTATGCCTATATATAGGTACTCTATTGTTGCTGCTGTTGGTGGTTTGGTTTGATTTAGACTAGGGTATTTTGTCAATATGGCTGGAAAGGATGATTCTCTCCAGTCCATTAAAACTCAATTAGAGGGCAAAAATTATGCGTATTGGAGTTATATCATGAAGAATTTTCTTCGTGGCAAGAATATGTGGGGCTATGTCACTGGGGTTAAATCCAAACCTAAGGATGAGAAGGTTGAGGATTTTGTATTGTCGGTGGATTTATGGGAAACTGCTAACTCCAAGGTTATCACTTGGATTAACAACTCCGTAACTCAGTCAATTGGTATGCAATTGGCTAAATATGACACACCAAAAGAAATCTGGGATCATTTAGAGAGACTGTACACTCAGTCTAATTTTGCGAAGCAGTACCAGTTAGAATACGATATTCGTTCTCTTCAACAGAATGTTATGAGCATTCAAGATTTCTATACTGCTATGTCTGATTTGTGGGATCAATTGACCCTTACTGAATCTGCAGAATTGAAAGGTTTTGCGCCGTATATTTCTAGGAGGGAAGAACAACGTTTGGTTCAATTTTCGATGGCATTGCGTTCTGATTTTGAAGGACTACATCGAACAATCCTTCATCGATCTCCCCTCCCCACAGTTGATTCAGTTGTCCATGAACTGATTGCAGAAGAGACTCGTATCAAGTCTCAATTGGATAAAGGGTCAAAAACACATACTACTCCTGTTGTGTTTGCTGCTTCACCAGATCAGTCTAGACCACACCGTTCTCAAACTTCCAATCAATCGCGACGATCTCCTAAAGTTGCATTTGATGACTGTGCATTTTGCAAGCAGAAAAATCATTGGAAGGCTTAGTGTCCGTTGTTGCTCAACAAGGCTAAGTCTGGTCAGCAATAGAAGAATGGACAGCCACACTCCTTTAGTACTCCTCCACGTCCTCCACAGTTCTTTGCTGCTGCACCATCAGTAGATGCTGAGTCTGTTAGCACTGTGCCTCCTTTGGCGTTGGATCCCCAGGTGTTCGAACAGTTCAGACAGTTTTTGGCCTCCAGTCCTAGTGCCATGTCAGCATCCAGCTCAAGTCCAGCTTCCTCTAGTACATCAAGTATTCCCTCATCCTTGTGGATTCTGGATTCTGGTGCGACCCATCATATGTCACATTGTTTGTCATTGTTTGATTCCTTGTCATCCATTTCACCACTCTCTGTTATGTCTGCCAGTGCTACGTCTATGCCAGTCGAGGGTGTTGGTTCTTTTACTAATTCTCACATTGTTCTGTCTAATGTTTATTATATTCCTAAACTTGCTATTAATCTTGCTTCGGTCAGTCAGTTGTGTAGGACTGGTCATTGGGTATTCTTTTCTGATTCTATTTGTGTTGTACATGACCAACACACTCAGAAGGTGATTGGGATTAGCCGTAGGTTGGGGGAACTCTATGTCCTGGAGAGTCTCAAAGTGTCTGTTGTTGCCGCCTCTAGCATTGATTTGTCTTCTTTTCGTTTGAGTCCTTTGTCTTTGCAGTTTTATCTTTGGCATTCCCGCTTGGGACATGTATCAGTGCCACGTTTATGTTTTTTAGCCTCTACTGGTGCTTTGGGTCATTTAAACACTTCTGATATTTCAGATTGTAGTGGTTGTAAACTGGCAAAATTTTCTGCCTTACCTTTTAATAAAAGTATGTCTTATTCAATTGCTCCTTTTGACATTATTCATTCTGATGTATGGGGACCATCACCAGTATCCACTAAGGGTGGTTCGACCTATTATGTTTCGTTCATAGATGACTATACTCGGTATACTTGGGTTTATCTTATGAAGCGCAGGTCTGACTTCTTTGGCATTTACAACAACTTTAGAGCCCTTGTTAAAACGCAACATTCGGCTGTGATAAAGTGTTTCAGCTGTGACTTAGGGGGTGAGTATACCTCCAGTGATTTCACTCAGCTACTTGCCTCTGATGGTACCATACACCAGTCATCTTGTACAGATACTCCAGAGCAGAACGGTGTTGCCGAAAGGAAACACCGTCATATTGTTGAGACAGCATGCTCCTTACTATTATATACAGAGGTTCCTAGTAATTTTTGGGGAGAAGCAGTCCTAACTATTGTATATGTGATCAATCGTATTCCTACTGCAGTGACTTCAGGGATGTCTCCATTTCAGAAATTATATGGTCACATGCTAGATTACTCTGCATTACGAGTTTTTGGATGTACTTGTTTTGTTCTTCGTCCTCATGTTGAACGAAACAAGCTGGAGCCAAAATCAACTATATGTGTGTTTTTGGGGTATGGTGTTGGACAGAAAGGTTATTGTTGCTATGATCCTGTCAGTCAAAAATTATATGTTTCACGACATGTCACCTTTTTGGAGCATATTCCTTTCTATTCAATTCCAGCTAAATCCCATGATGTTACTAAGTCAGATCTTCGGCGTATTGATCCATTTGTCATTGACACAGAGGCTCCAGTTTCGGATTTAGTTGTGCCACCCGATGTGCCCCCTGACAGTGCTTCAGCCCCGCCTGTGTCTGGGTCTGATCCTGAGACTGGAGATCCACCACCTCTGAGGAGGTCTACTCGTCAGAGTAAGTCCACCAAACTACCTGATTTTGCTTATTCTGCCTACTCACCCCCATTTGCTTCCTTTATTACAAACATACATCAATTGTCTGAACCTGAGTCCTATAGAGAGGTTGTGTCTAATCCTCTTTGACAGAATGCTATGGCTGAGGAACTCACTGCTCTTTATCAGACAAACACATGGGAATTGGTTACCCTCCCACCTGGTAAACATACTATTGGTTGTCGATGGGTGTATAAGATAAAAACAAAGCCTGATGGGTCTGTTGAGCGATACAAGGCTAGACTTGTGGCAAAAGGGTACTTACAAAAATATGGTATGGACTTTGAGGAGACCTTTTCCCCGGTGACAAATATGACGACTGTTCGCACTATGATTGCCGTTGCATCCATTCGACAGTGGAAGATATTTCATATGGATGTCAAGAATGCATTTCTGAATGGTGATCTCCATGAGGAAGTGTATATGACTCCTCCACTGGGTATTGATCACCAGCCGGGTGAAGTTTTTCAGCTTCGAAAAGCCCTATATGGTCTCAAGCAAGCCCCTCGTGCTTGGTTTGAGAAATTCTCCACTGTGATTACTTCCCTTGGCTTTGTCCCGAGTAACCATTATTCGGCGTTGTTTGTTAGAAGTACGAGTGCAGGGTGAATCCTTTTGTCCTTATATGTAGATGATATGGTTATAACTGGTGATGATCATGATGGTATTGAGTCATTGAAGCATGATTTGGCTCATCAGTTTGCCATGAAGGACTTGGGCCTGCTACGTTATTTTTTTGGTATTGAGGTGGCTCAGTATAAGAAAGGATATCTTCTCTCTCAGACGAAGTATATATCTGACTTGTTTAAGCGGGCCCGCCTTTCTGACAACAGGACTGCAGATACTCCACTTGAAACCAATGCACAGTACTCTCCTCATGATGGTGTTTTGTTAACAGATCCGAGTCTTTATCGAACTGTTGTAGGTAGCTTGGTGTATCTTACCGTTACTCGCCCAGATATAGCTCATGCAGTTCATGTTGTTAGCCAGTTTGTTACTGCTCCTACTTCAGTTCACTGGGGAGCTGTACTTCATATTTTGATATATCTTCGTGGCACCCAGTTTCAGAACCTCTTATTTCCCTCGACGTCATCTCTCGAGTTGCGAGCCTATAGTGATGCTGATTGGAATGGCGATCGCAATGATCGCAAATCCGCCACTGGTTTTTGTGTGTTCCTTGGAGATTCGTTAATATCATGGAAGAGCAAGAAACAAGATGTTGTCTCTAGATCTTCCACGGAGGCTGAGTATCGTGCTATGGCAGTGACTACATGTGAGATTGTTTAGTTACGCTAGCTTCTTACAGATATGGGGGTTCACATTTCTCTGCCTACTCCCTACATTGTGATAACAAGAGTGCGATGCAAATTGCAAAGAACTCTGTTTTCCATGAGCGGACGAAGCACTTTGAGATTGATTGTCACTTCACTCGTCATCATCTCCAGCTCGGGACCATATCGCTTCCTTTTGTTCCATCAGCCTTGCAGATTGCTGACCTTTTTACGAAGGCTCAGTCGGCGTCTTGGTTTCGTTTCTTGTGTGACAAACTCTCAATGCTTATTACTGTCGCATTGTGAGTCTGAAGGGGAATGTTAGCCCATATACTTGTTAGCAGATGGGCCTTAGGGTTTTAGGTAGTCTTATGTCTATATATATAGGCACCCCCTTCCCCATTCTAGATTATTGTCTTCTATTCTCTTATGTACCTTTGTAGTTAGCCTGTTGACTCTTTCCTTTCTTGTTCTTCAATAAACTCTTGTTATATATCAATATAAACGTCATCTAGAAAGTAATGATACATATTGTGAAGGTGTTGGCAATTTTGATAGTGGTGAAAGAAGAAGAGTTAGTTTGGCGAGTTTCCATGTCATTAGTTTAGCTAAAATGAATGAGACTAAGGTTTTTGCAATTTTGATAGTGGTGAAAGAAGAAGAGTTAGTTTGGCGAGTTGCCATGTCATTAGTTTAGCTAAAATGAATGAGACTAATGGAGTAAGGACTAATTTGAGTCACTTTTATAATATTAAGGATATATATGAACCGATAGTATAACATTAAGGACATCTGAACCGATAGTTTAACAAATGGCAATGTTAACGCTTTTTCAATAGTAGAAGGACAATTATGATCCTTTTCTCAAACAAACAAACGGACTTAAAGGAATTAGATCTAAATGATTATTAAGATTAAAAATCTTCATCAAATGTAAATCAATGAGTTCTAAATCATCTTCAAATGTAGAGATAGCAATAAGGTGGGTTGGGGGGCAAGTCCTACCCTACCCTATTTAATATTTTTTTTAAAAATTTGTCTTGTCCCATCCCGCCTCATCAAGCCTTGCCCTGTTTATGTTTTCACTCATTTTTTCTCTTCATATTTTATTTTACATTATTTTGTTTTAAATTTCTCTCACTAGGCAACTAAGCAATCAATATATGCATGTATTGGCATAACATCTTTCTCCTTACATGTTTTATATTTGAGCTAAATTTGATTCACTGATTTTTTTAAAAGAAAAATTGAGATAAAATTGGCTAGAAGAATTCGGAAATAGTAAATTTCAATTACTGTGTGGTGTGTGTATTTCGATCTTCAAAATAAAAGTGACAATCTGAATTATGAGATCTCAGGCCTCTATATTATACTTTATTATATATTTAAGATTTATAACATGATAAAATAAAAAAATAATTTAGCAAACTTGATACAAACATGATGTTGCTCAGCAATTTAGTTAGAATATATAATGGCAGATAAGTACTACTCTAATGGAATAAAAAATATGAGTCGACACAATATTTGCAATCACAGTTTATATTGCAGATTAATTTTTCTATCAAAATATATTTTGTTTTGAAATAAAAGAGGGATAAAAGTTGATTTAGAGATAAAAATTTTAATTACTGGCACAACAAGTAAAACAAGAAAAAAAGAGTAGTACTGTAACCAGGTTTTTCATGGAAAGTAACATTATTTCCCTTTTTAAATTTATATGCTTGGGTTTATTTTTTCTCAAAATCCATCACCTGTCCGGCTTCATCTAAATTTTCAATAAAATAAATTTTTCTCCCGCCCCGCCCTGCTCTGGCCCATTTAAGACATCCCCTGTTTTGCGCCGTTAAGAGCTTGCCTTGCCCTATCCAATCTCCGTCTTGTCCTATTGTCGTCCCTATTCAAATGACTTTAAATTTAATATACAACTTTCTAATTGTTATGAAATAATAAGAATAAAACAAGAAGAACAAGGAGAGAAGGAGAAAAATGCTTATTTCTCTTGAGGGATGATTTAAAATGAAAAGAATCCCTCTATTTATAGGGATAATTCCTCCTAACTTTTCTCTAAAAGATAGGCCTTCACTATAATACAAATACAGATATTCACTATAATATAAATATATTTTTAGACATTCAGTATAATACAAATACATTTATAACACTCTCCCTTGAATGTCTATTTGATAGATAATATGCCTCGTTAAAACCTTACTAGAAAAAATCCAATGAAAAAAATTCTAGCAAAGGAAAAGAGTACACATACCTATAATACGAATTTTGTCTGCCTCAATAAAAATCTTACAAGAAAAACCCAGTGGGACAAACTTCATAAGGAAAAAAGAGTACAACGCGTATTAACTTCCTCTAATGAGAACATCCTTGAATCTTTGCATCCCGATCTTGTGCACCATCTTCTTGAAAGTTGCAGTTGGTAGAGATTTGGTGAATAAATCAGCCACATTGTCACTTGAATGAATTCAGTTGCATGTTGATATCACCATTTATTTGGAGCTCATGTGTGTAGAAAAGATTTGACAAGATGTGATTCGTTCTATCTCCTTTTATGAATCCTCCCTTGGTTTTGCTATGCATGTTGCATTATCTCATATAAAATTAAATAACTTTCCTGCATTGCATAATCAACAATCTTTTGATAATATTGGTTAGAAATAATAAAGTCATATCAGTATTTTCATTCACTCATTTCTCTACTAATAAAATGAAATTATATGTCACAATCCAAATGGTCGTGATTGACAACCATATTAACCCCCAGTGAGTAAACCAATGAGTCCAAATAATTACCCCAACATCAATTATTCCAATGAGAGATAAATAACGCTTTAAATATGTTAGTTCCCAAACGCACGCAAGTGCACGTGGTCGTACAAGTAATATAGTGGCTCTTTCAAGACGGATATCGAACCCACAGGGACTCTGACTTAGTGAGTTTTCTATTTTAGTCTTCACGGTTATTCTACACAAGTGTGTGAGTAACCCAATGAATTAAGAGTTTTAAAATTCAAATTTAGAAAGTAACAATCAATGAAGCTAAGAACGTTGATTAAATTAATAAGCAAGAATATTTTAAGGTTAAGGCATGAGATGCAATCATGTACAACTTATATTTTTCTTCAACTATGTTCTTTATCGGGTTGATGGTTATGGAAAATTAAAATTTGACTATGGTCTTTTGAACCTCTAGCCAATTGCTTAATTATGAATTTTTCAACTACACGTATTAAATTGTGATGCAATAACTCATCTTAGGTCTAGAAGCATTAGCCCCCTTTGTTAACTAAATGCGGCGTTGCAGGTATATTTTTATTCCACACGTGAATCCTACCTTTAATTTATAGCAAAGATAAGAACACATTTCCCTATTCCTCGTTCTATCCTAATAATTCTCCTTTTAAAGTCAAATTAAGGTTATGAATTTATTTTAATATTGGCCAAGCACTAAAATACAAAGAGTAGGAATAGAAGAACAACCATTCACTGTAGAAGAACATCAAGCTGAAAAATAAAATCATACAATCTTGCAAATAGCCTCAACCTCAAAATGAGGTGAATTAGCCACTCATTCTATGATTAAATATCTCCAAACAAGTTTTTAGCATAAGAGCAATTGAAATTTAGAAGAAACAGAAGAGAGAACCCTAGAGTTTTCTTCAGTTCAACTGTTGTTTTCCACGTTCTTGTTAATATTTCAGATAATGAAAAATAATAATCTAAGTGTTCTATTTATACCAGTGAAAAATTACTCAGTGAATAACTAGCTCCGTCACACGAAGCTCATCACACAGGAACTACTCTGTGACACGGAGTTCTCGTGCAGGCTCACGGGAATTGAGTGAGTTCTGGGAAGCCAAACTCCGTACGGAGTGTAAAGCGCCAAATCTAATCCGTGACACAAACCAAACGCGGACCCTCATTGAAAATTTTGATGCCTGCTAAAATAAACAAGCATCGTGTCATGGAGGTCATCACGCCATTTGTGCTCTGTGTCATGGACCCATCGCGGTCCTTCACTGTTTCGTGCCTTCAAAAGTTAATTTTTTTTATACCAAAGAGTTGTGGCATGTTTTTAAACGGGAAAAATCCCCAACATGACATGGGAGTGAATTCCAACATCAATTTTTACACTCTCTGAACTTCCCGTACTTCAACTCCGAGTGTCATCCGCAAAACCAAGCACTTTAAGATAATTACATATTTTACTTTTCAGTACGTTACTTCTTTAGCACTTCACTCCATCCATTTCACAATTTGTTTTTCCCCTCACTTACTTATTCTTATTCAAGATGTAAGGAGTGTGTACCCATAGCTTAGCCTCATCAATAAATTTATATATATATATCCATGCGTACATATATACACATCATTTTTTTAATTTTTATTTTAGCTTATGAACAACAAATTGAGTACACACACCAATCCTTTCCCCCCCTACTATTCACTCTTTCCTTTGATTATTTCCTTTGAAATAATGTCTCAATAAAGTGAAATAGGACCTATTTGAATTAAAGTAACATTGAGGCCATCTGAACAAACAGGATTAGGCTAATTAGTGAGGCTATTCCAACAAAAATAGGCTTAAAGGCTCAAATGGGGATCATTAAGGATAACATCAAGGTGAGGAACAATGAGTGATACAGGTCAAATAGTTCAGTTCACAAAGAAGTGCCTTAATCATATCCGCCATATTTAATGTCATTTTCATCTTTTAGTACACACAAGGCTAATTCTAGAAGCTAGTTAGCAAGAAGTATAGCGAGTTCGCACCACATATGGCACCGCGGTTCAAACTTGGTTAGCCTAGACATCTTTTATGATTTCATCCATATTGAGTGACAAGCACAATTTAGCCTACAATTTTATATTTTAGAGTTAAACCCTGCAGCCTATGTGATCCTACCACATTCTCTCACTATTTTCTTGTTTCGAATGTATTCCATGAAGTCTAGCATCTGACCAAGTGGAGTACTCTAGCTTGTTAGTGATGGTTTTATTTTCTTAGCATGACTAATTTCCCTTAAGACGGTCGTCATCCATCCATCATAGGGAACAATCTCAACCTATAACTAAAAACAATCTACTCGGTTCGAAGGGACTATTCTCCATAAAAGCACCGAGAGTCGTATAGATAGACAAACACAAAATAACCACCCCGCACTTAAAATAAGCACTGTCCCTAGTGCTTGCAACATATCAATGGAAAAATAGAGTTAGAATGGTGAAGACTCCCTGATCAAACAACTGTATCAATCTCCTCATCTAGTGCAAAAGTCTCCTCACCGAGGTCAGAGTCATCTGCCTCATCATCATCTGACTCAATGTCCGAGTCTTCCCGGCGCCTCTCCTCATCGATGGGTACATCATCATCCACCGACTCTACAAACACTGGCCCAATCCTACACAATGTTCATTCATGGGGTAGTCTCTATCCACCTTCCACAGCTCATCCTCTGTTGCGGGTTGTGCACTAATTCGAAGTTGCAGCATTTGCAGTCCAAACATCCTGGCCGTGTAGCTATCATCTCGAGCATGTCGCTCGGCTAATGCGAGAACTAGCCCATAAATGGTATCTGGCGCCTTAGTCTTTTTCACGTCCACAGTGTGCCTTGGCCTGTAGTCCAAAGCTTCTTCCTCAATGTCCTGGCTCCTGAGGTAGGTAGAGAGTAGACCACCAAAGCCATACCGGTGCCCCTGGTGCAGCCTCGCCTTTTTTATGGCTGATTTGATCACAACCCTAACATTTATCTCAACATCTTTCATTAAGGTGTATACTAAGCAAACCCTGTCTCTAGTGACATCAGTCATATGTACCCCTGGAATGAGGCAGCTGCAAACAATTTTCAGCCAGACCCGTGCCTCCCTATTCATCTGTGCATAGGGCAATGTCTGGTGATACACCTTTTCTTATTGGTGGATCCATCGAGCTGTCGATCGCTTCCCATAAAATGTATGCTGAATTTCAGCATATAGTGGTGTGATATTAAGCTGGCGGAGTGGATGTGGATCCGTGTCAGGTGTACCCAGGATTACATTCAGGTGATGTGCTTCAAATGGTATGACTTGACCCCCGATCTTGACTGTGTGGCTGCGGAGAATGGGGTCCAAATTCGCATAGAATTCCTGAACCATATGTAAATTACACTCCCTAGGCTCATTGAAAATGAAGTCCATGCCCAGGGTGTAGCCTTTGCATTATGCGAGGAAACTCCTGTGCCAAACTCTCCCAGTCAATCCACTCCTCCGGGAAGTATTTTGACTCCTTATGCTTGGCATACCATTTCTTGCCTTCATCGATCACCCATCTAGTACCAAATCACCTTTTCTGGCCTTTGGGAACTGGTGGTGATGCTGGCACAGTTGTGCCAAGTCGAATCCTCTTTCGGCCTCCACTGGAGGACGAAGCACCTTTTCCTTTGTCTTGTCTGGCAGACATTTTTCCTATTCATTCAAAACACAAAAACCAAATTAGTCAGCATTTAACATGGCTAGCTAATACTAAGTCAGGGTTTTGTTGGTTACCCCACACTTAGTTGCTAGCGTGGGTTCACTAGTCATAACTATCGGGTACTCAGACTTTCCCTTGTTCAACCCTCATTGACTATTTTTTCCTATGATGAAACATCATCATCAATGTGACAATATTAAGCAAAAACAACGGTGTACAACCTTTTTCACTTGAGGCAAATTACACTAAGAGATTGAACTTGATGATTATCTTGTACTACTCAGACTTCATACAATCAAATAACTCAGACCCATGACACTAACATTTACATGAAATTCATATTGCTTTACTCAGACTTCAAGCAATTGGGAACTTGTAATTAGGAACATTAACAATTTATGCATACCCACATTTACAAAGATCGGAATTCTTCAAAATTGGGTGTAGGCATAGTGTAGTATGTAGTATCCTCTAGTATGTCCTTGCAAACTACATGTAACCGATAATGTACAATTCCCATGTCACAGCCTAACAGTGCTATCCTAATTCAATATATATGCACAGCCAAACAGTCATTCTTACCTCATCACTACACCATGGTTCCATCTTCACTCACCCCATTTCGACTATACTCAGAGAAAAGCAGTGCAATTTAAAAAATCTTTGCAAAATTAATTGTAGACCAAAAGATGAAATTCCCAAATTCATTTTTCACTCCCTCTTTTTCTTCTTCCCCCAACCCTTCAAGTACCTCACACTTAGTTGGTATGAAAAATGCAAGAAACCATGTTATTATCAAGTGCAAGAAGCAAATATAATCAAATAATTGCATGATTAACTAACACAAGCTTGATTCTACCAAGTTCACATGAATTAGGTTTTACCTCTACCTACCCACATGTTTGTGTCAAGAATTTACGTGAGAGAAGAGGAAGAAAGCCAAAAACATACCTATGAATCTTTGTTCTTAAGAAGAGAGGAAGTGAACTTGAAGCCCTAGTGTGTGTCACGCTTGAGAGGGAAGGGGAATCGGGGCTTTTGCCGCGGAGGTGAGTAGAAATGGGGTTAAAATACAGACTTGGAATTAAAAAGGGGAGAATTAGGGCGGGTCTACCCGACATTTTAATGAGACCCGACGACAAATATGCCTAACCATGTACGGAGGCTATCGTGGAGCACGAGCTTCGTGACACGGCGCAATCACGGACTCTCACTATTTCAGGGGTTGCCTTTGCAGTATGCCTCGTGACACGGAGGCTAACGCGGAGTTCAACCTCCGCGGTACGGACTCATCGCGTAGGCTTACTATTTGAGCATAAGTTTCTCCTTTCACTTACCTTTGCATTTTCGGCCTTAATTTTTACTCCTGCAATGTGTTTATCCCTTAAATCATTTTTCAGCGCTATAGCATCTTGAGATTCATCCAAAAACACCAATAAGTTAGAAAATAGTGGGTTGCCTCCCACCCATCTCCGTAGTTTTAGTCGTGGCACGAATTCTTTTTTTTAAATAAGTCCTAACTATTACATTAAAACCACGAGTTGCCTCCCGGGCAGTGTCTGATTTACCTTCGCGGCATGACCCAACTCAAACTCATTCGTAAGATAAGGTTATAGACGTCTTCTCTCGATTAACGCCCTCACCCTAATAATGCTTGCACCTTTTACCATTCACCAAATATGTGGCACTTTATCTTCTTGTCGTAATTCAACTGCCCCGTATGGGGTCACCCTAGCAACCTCAAATGGTCCAGACCACTTGGACCTCCACTTCTCTGGAAATAACTTCAATTGGGAGTTGAATAGTAACACCATCTGCCTAGGTTCGAAGACTCGAGGCACTATGTGCTTGTCGTGCCATCTCTTGGTCTTCTCTTTATACAGCTTCGCACTCTCATAGGCGTGCCACCGAAAATCTTCTAGTTCATGCAATTGCAACAACCTCTTTTTCCCCGCTAACTCAGGATCCATGTTCAACTTCCTCACAGCCCAATATGCCTGATGTTCAAGCTCCACAGGCAAGTGACAGGCTTTCCCATAAACCAACCGATATAGTGAAGTCCCAATTGGCATCTTATAGGTAGTCCTATACACCCACAAAGCATCATCTAGTTTGCTTGCCCAATCCTTTCGTTGAGCATTCACAGTATTCTGTAGAATCTGCTTGACTTCCCTATTCGATACTTCAACCTGTCCACTAGTCTACGGGTGGTACGCTGTAGCAATCTTAAGCCTGATTCCATACTTGACCAATAGGTTTCGGAATTAGTTGTTTACAAAGTGTGAACCTCTATTGCTAATAATAGCTCGTGGGCTTCCAAACCTAGAAAAGATCTGCTTCTTCACAAATTTGGCCACTACCTTGGCATCATTAGTGGGGAAGGCTGCGGCCTCAACCCATTTAGAGACATAGTCCACTACTACCAAAATGTATTGATTGCCGAATGACGGTGGAAATGGCCCCATGAAATCTATACCCCACATGTCGAATACCTCAACTTCAAAAATGTTGTGCAAAGGCATCTCATGTTTTCTGCTGATTGTGTCCATCCTCTGGCATTAATCACATGCCTTAACATATGTTGCTTTATCCTTAAATAAAGTTAGCTAGAAGAAACCTGACTGGAGCACCTCATGAGCAATGCGCTCTCCTCAACGATGACTGTTATACGGCGAGGAATGACAGCTTCTCAACAGCTGTGTCACCTGGCTCTCTGGAATGCACCATCTCATCACTTGATCTGGACCCTTCTTGAATAGATACGGTTCATCCCAAATGTAGAACCAAGACTCATATTTCATCCTCTTTCATTGTTGAACGGTTGCCTCTGGTGGGTACGCTCCACTTACTATCAGGTTCACTAAGTCTGCGTACCAAGGGAGTTGCGCCATACTTAGTGCCAAGAGTTGCTCGTCAGGGAACTCTTCTTGGATGCACCCAACATTACTCACATGTGACCTATCCTCTAGCCGCGACAAATGGTCTACTACTTGATTTTCACTACCCTTCTAATGTGCCGTGATTTTTATGGTACTTTCGACGCTTAAAACTAAGAAAATATGCAAATTCTGGGTGTGTTTAAGTAGATATAATGTGTTTGTGTTAAGTGTTGTAGGAAAACAGGTTCGGAAGTGAAATGGGCGAAGTAAGGCTTAAAACAACTGAAATGGAGGTTGCTAGTCATGTCACGAGTCGTCGTCACTGTGCACAACTCATTGCCAAGGCCGTGGGATGGGTTAAACATTTGAAGCTAAAGAAACAGTGCACTTTACAAAATGAAGGCACGACTCGTTACATCTGGTAATGACTCGTGAAGACTGGAAGAAGATTCTTAAAGAAATAAATAGTGGAGATAACGGATGACGTTATGAGTCATTAGCTGACTGAATGACTTGTTGGGAGATCATTGGAGGGAATCATAGTGTGCACTAGACAATTGAAGAAGCTAGACCACGAGAGGCCTAATGACTCATGCCCAGACACAACGAATCATTAAGTGACTTGTTGCCACGACTGGGCCTAATGCTAAGGACAACTGTGCTTGACTGATCATGACTCATTTGAGTTTCTAACGAGTCGTTACTTAGCATGTGACCACTAGCGACCTGAGTTCCGATTTTAATTAGGAAAAGGTTTCTTTGGAACTATAAATACCTTCTTTAGGTTTATTTTTGAGAGTACAATTTATTATTATAGTTTTCACGTATATTTTGGTGTTGTGTACTATTATTTTTGGTTTAAGAAACAAAGTTTACAATTTTGTTCTTGAGTTTGAGGATCAAAAGCAACATTGGAATTTGTTCATCGGTTTTGGAGTTATCTTCAATTCACTTGGTTTTCTTCTACGAATTTCTATAAGTTGCAACTAAAAATTATTATTTATTTTGTGATTGTGATCATACAAACATGAGTAGCTATACCTATAACTAGGATTGTGAGAACCATGATGAATTAACACACATAGGTAAAAATACTTAGTGATTCTTGAACGGAGTTTATGCATGTATTGTTTCTCTCTTCATTTTAATTGATTCTTAACGGTTGCAAACGTTAGATATTATTTTATTCTTATTCACCAGACCAAGTGATGTGTTGAGATTTACAGCACTATTGATGCTCAAAACTAAGAAAATAGCATGGACTTAGGTGTATTTATGTGGATATGAGATAGTTTTCCTTTGATTTCAGGATAAATGGATGTTGGAGCGTAAATTTGCAAAAGGAAGCTAAAAGTGTGCAAAATAGGGCAAAAATGCAGTCCACAGTACGATCCATAGGATGGACCTACGAGTCGTACTGATGGCCGTGATAAGAAGCAGAAGGCTAAAGATGGAAGAATGAACCTACGAGTCATGCCACAGATCGTACCAATCTTGTACGAGTCGTAGTAAGGCAGTCATGATGAAATCCAGCGGAATTGCACAAGAGGCTGATTCTCAGTACGAGAGGAGACCACCACTCATGAGAGCTTGGTACGCGTCGTACTATACCGATCGTGGTGAACTTCAGACAAATTGCAAAGATTCAAAATAAAGCCACGGGAGCCTGATACGAGTCGTAGTAAGGAGGTATCAATCGTACCTTGGCTAAACACTTAGCCAAAAAATCACCTCACCCATGCAAATATTCTTAAAATGGGGTAAAAAGGGAAGAAAGGGAAACGAAAGAGTGAAGGGTGAAATAGGTAAATCGTATAGCCAATATATGTAGTGCCAAGGAAGGGACAGTCACTCATAAAATCTTTCATATTTATCATGTTCAGCACTAAGCCTACATTACAATCCATATCAAGTCCTATAGTGATCCTAACTTGGCCATCTGACAAACCAAAGCAAAGAAAATAAGGGCAAGCCTATGGTATCTTATGCATAATACTTGCAAACTTCCTTTTGAGAGTGAGTGCTTCACTTTTCTAGTCCCATGTTGTGTTTGATACTTCATATTTGAGTTGGAACTTCATTTGTGTGAGGGTACATGGGTTATGTTTGCTTTTACCATTGGTCTGTGTGAAAAACATTGGTGATGACTTGATTGCCTGTTGATAGCTAGATGACAAGTCTTGATCCCTGTACATGATGCTTTGATGTTGCATGTAATGCATTAGCTGATGATGTTATATGAGGAGGGTTAATAGAGTGTATATAGAAAGTGCAAAAATTTGTTTGAGTATTGTCTGTAGTATCTTAAGTGTATTTTCTAGTTGAGCGTCGTGTTTAGTTTTTCTTTTACTTTGCTTGAGGACATGCAAAAGTCTTAAGTTGAAGGTGTTGATGTGTTGTAGATTAGAAAATAGCATGGAATTAGGTGTATTTATGTGGATATGAGGCATTTTTCCTTTGATTTCAAGATAAATGGGTTTTGGAGCGTAAATTTGCAAAAGGAAGCTAAAAGTGTGCAAAACAGGGCAAAAATGCAGTCCACAGTACGATCCGTAGGATGGACCTATGAGTCATACCAATGGCCGTGATAAGAAGCAGAAGGCTGAAGCTGGAAGAGTGAACCTATGAGTCTTGCCACAAATCGCACCAAGCTTGTATGAGTCGTGGTAAGGCAGTCATGATGAAATCTAGAAGAATTGCACAAGAGGCTGATTCTCAATATAAGAGGAGACCACGACCCGTGAGAGCTTGGTACGAGTCATACTATACCGGTCGTGGTGAACTTCAGACAATTTTCAAAGATTCAGAATCAAGCCACGGGAGCCTGGTACGTGTCGTAGGAAGGAGGTACGAATCGTACCTTGGCTCAACACTTAGCTAAAAAATCAGCCAACAATCCAACCACGAGAATCTGCCACAGACCATAGGACGCTCCTACGAGTCGTAGGATGATCCGTGATAAGGTCGGCACCAGATATGGAAAATCGCCCTGTTAGCCTAGGAAAAGGATTCTTATGTCTATATAAATACGTTTTATATTTTATTTTTCACAAGTGTCGTTTAGTAAAAAATAGGTTTTAGTTGGAAACCATTGTAGTAGACAATTTTTTACATCTTTGAAAGAGAGAATTGAGTTAGTTCAACCTTGTAATCAACCTTTTCTTGAATTCATAGTGTTCTTGCTACTTGTTTTTCAAGATTTCTCAGATTAATTAAAGGAAGTGTTTTTCTCAACCATATTTGTAAGTATTGTTTTTATGTCTTTAATCATGAACACACTTTACAACCTTGCAGCTATTAGAGGCTAAAACCTACATAGCTAGGGTTGTGGGAACCATGGTAGATTAACTAGCTAGGGTTGTGGGAACCATGGTAGATTAACTAGCTAGGGTTGCACAAAGTGAGTCTAAAACCAATACAAATTACTTATATTGTATTCTCTTCATACTTTAATGATTCTTAGCAGTGTACAACATTAGAAAGTGCCCCAATTCTTTATTTGCTTTGGTCGAAGAGGTAGAAATTAGGAAAAGAAAATTACAATGAAGCCTTGATCTTGATGATCATTGTATTAACTTGAGTTGTGGTCGCAGGATAGTTATATCTAGAACTTAGTGATAAAGGTTAGTTTAAAAACGCTCATGAGACTTGGTCGAGTAATTGAGTATAGTCATTCAACAGGGACTGGTCGATCATTTGAATGAACCTAAGTTATCAGTTTTGTAAGTAAGTATTGGTGAAGATCACGAGTGCATACCTAAAGCTGTTATGAATCTATGGAGAATATAAACCCTATTTATCCTTTAATTATTGATTCACAACCATAATATTGACATCTATTTTGTTTTTACTATTGATTATTATTAGAAACCCCCCAATTGTGAAGTAACTATCATACAAGTTCACTTACCGGCTATAATCTAGATCTTCCATATTCCCTGTGGGATCGACCCCAACCTTTAAGTTGGGTTCTTTATTGATAATGTCCACTTCATACTTTAGTTAGAAGTGTGGTTTGAGCGTTATCAACAAGTGGCGTCATTGCTGGGGAATACGGCTAAGACTAGGTTATTAACTTGTACTTGACTTGTTGGTAGTTACTCTACTTTTTACGTTTTTTTCTTTGTTTTTCTTTGTTAATCTTTTGTGACTTCCTCAAGTTTTCATCAAGGGATAAATCCTCCACTGAAACACTCAAGATGGAACATGATCAGTTGCCTAACTTAGTGGAAGAAATTGTAACTAATGATACATTTGCAGTTGTGATAATTAATTATCGAGAAAACGGGAGCCCAGAATACACAGAAATTGTTAATGCTTTAAATGGGAAAGGGTCATATAGCTTCAGCCCAAAGAAATTAGACCTGGATCTAAAGAACCATTCAACACCACCGGTCAAGCCATCTGTGGAGGTACCACCAATCCTTGAGCTGAAAGCACTACCTCCTTATCTCAAGTACGCATTCCTTGGAGAAAACAACACTTTGCCGGTTATAGTTGCAGCAAACCTATCAGAAGAGCAGGTGGAAGCTGTGTTAACATATTGAAAAGATACAAAAAGGCAATTGGTTGGACCGTAGCTGATATCATCAGAATCCCACCAGGCATATGCACCCATAATATCCAGCTGGAACCAGATTGTAAGCCAAGTATAGAGCATCAGCGCCGCCTGAACCCGCCCATGCAAGAAGTGGTAAAAAAGGAGATTATCAAGTGGCTGGACGCTGGGGTAATATATCCCATAGCAGGCCGTCAATGGGTAAGTCTTGTTCAGTGCGTACCAAAGAAGGGAGGGATCACAGCGGTGCCTAATGCATAGAATGAGTTGATACCGACACGACCAGTCACAGGATGGTGTGGTGTGTATGCATGGACTACAGGAAACTCAACCACTGCACCCAGAAGGATCATTTTCCAATGCCATTCCTGGATCAGATGCTTGATAGACTGGCAGGTAGAGGATGGTATTGCTTCCTTGATGGATATTAAGGGTATAATCAGATCACTATTGCTCCAGAAGATCAGTAGAAGACAACCTTTACCTATCCATATGGGACCTTTGCTTTCAAGAGAATTCCTTTCGGATTGTGTAATGTACTAGCCACCTTCCAGCATTGTATGATGTCCATATTTTTAGACATGGTGGAATACACCATCGCAGTATTTATGGATGATTTGTCGATTGTAGGTGAGTCATTCGAGTCCTGCCTTGAGCATCTGGGTAGAGTGCTAAAAAGATGTGAGGAAACCAATCTGGTCCTAAACTGGGAAAAATGTCATTTCATAGTTAAAGAGGGAATAGTGTTGGGCCATGAAATCTCGGGAAAGGGGGTTGAGGTGGACAAGGCAAAAATTAAAGCTATATCAAGATTGCCACCCCCTATTTCCATAAAAGGGGTCAGAAGCTTTTTAGGGCATGCAGGATTCTACCGCCGCTTTATCAAGGATTTTTCCAAAATAGCACAGCCATTGTGCAAACTACTGGAGAAAGAGGTAAAGTTTGTATTTGATGAGGCATGTCTAAAAGCTTTTGAGTGCCTGAAAGAAAAGCTCACTAATGCTCCTATTATCATAGCTCCAGATTGGTCTCTTCCCTTTGAGGTAATGTGTGACGCTAGTGGTGTTGCTCCTGGTTTTTTTTAGGCCAAAGGAGAAAAAATATCTTTCATCCAATCTATTACGCTAGCAAGACACTCAATACAACCCAGAAAAATTATACAGTCATGGAGTAGGAACTACTGACAATGGTCTTTGCATTTGAAAATTTTCGAGCATATTTGCTCGGAACCAACGTGATCATTCACACAGACCACGCTGCATTGAGGTACCTGCTATCTAAAAAGGATGCCAAACCCATATTGATTCGGTGGGTACTCTTGCTCCAGGAATTTGAATTTGAAGTAAAGGATCAAAAGGGAACAGAAAACCAGGTGGCAGATCATTTATCCAGACTTGAAGCTGAAGCAAAGGAGCAGGTGGAGGTTGAGATCAATGATGCATTCCCAGACGAGCAGGTATTAGCGGCATCACAGGACTTGATACCTTGGTTTGCCGAGATAGTTAACTACTTAGTTAGCGATATAATGCCAGCAGACCTGACTCCTCACCAGAAGAAAAAGTTCTTATTTGATGTCCGATGGTATTACTGGGATGAGCCATATTTATTCCGCATTTGCACAGATGGGATCATTCGTAGGTGTATTCCGGAAGTGAAAATGCTGAGCATTATGGAGGCATGTCATTCATCTCCTGTAGGGGGTCATCATAGTGGCACTAGAACAGCACATAAAATTTTGCAATACGGGTATTACTGGCCAACTATTCATCAAGACGCATATGACTTGACAAGTCATGCGATCAGTGCCAAAGGCAAGGCAATATTACCCGTAAACATGAGTTTCCACTAAACCTTATTTTGAAGGTAGAACTATTTGATGTATGGGGTATTGAGTTCATGGGCCAATTTGTTAGCTCATATAGGATGAAGTACATTCTAGTGGTTGACGATTATGTCTCCAAGTGGGTGGAGGCTGTTGCATTGCCGAACAATGAAGGCAAGAGTGCTACAGCATTCCTCCGAAAGCATATCTTTTCCAGGTTTGGCACTCCCAGAGCTATAACCAGTGATGGTGGATCGCACTTCTGCAACCGCCTCTTCAAAACTTTATTGGAGAAATACGGTGTCAAACACAAGGTAGCCACACCTTACCACCCTAAATAGAGTGGGAAGGTAGAAGTTTCTAACATAGAAATCAAGACCATTCTGGCCAAGACAGTAAACACGAGCCGAACAGATTGGGCAAGAAAGCTTGATGATGCACTGTGGGCTTACCGAACAACATTTAAGACTCCCATTGGTTCATCACCTTACCAGTTGGTTTATGGTAAAGCATGCCACTTACCAGTTGAATTAGAGCACAAGGCGTTATGGGCACTGAAAAAGCTAAATATGAATTGGAACGAAGCTGCTAAGCTAAGATTGAATCAGCTCAATGAGTTGGATGAATTCCGACTTAAGTCTTATGAGAGTGAATCCATTTATAAATAAAGAATGAAGATCTATCATGACAAAAAGATTGCAAGAAGGGAGTTTAGCCCAGGCGACTTGGTATTATTGTTTAAATCAAGACTCTGACTGCATCCTGAAAAGTTGAAATCTAGATGAATATGACCTTACAGAATAGTGCAAGTGTCTCCATATGGTGCAATGGAACTTAAGAACAAAGATGTTAAAAGATTTAAAGTAAATGGGCAAAGAATAAAAGTGTATCTAGGAGATGAAGATGAGTTGAAGAGAGTGGAGAAGTATACCTTGATGATGCCTGAGAAGTTACAAAAGTCATGTCGTGTTGTGATGTTAAATCAAGCGATGCATGGGAGGAAACCCATGGAAGATGAAGTCTGAGTAGCCACAAGTATGTTCTCTTCCCTACATGCTTATATCTTATGCTTCGGGGACGAAGCTCACTTTTAAAAAAAGGGGAGGGGGTGTACTTGTATTTTCGTCTGAGGGTTTTTCTTGTCGTGCTTCTTTTTCCTCGGGCATGCTATCTAGTAGAACTGGCATGTGTTAGGATTTTTTTAGTTGTGATTTTTGTTTTATTAGAAAGTAACTTAGGAATACTCAGCCAACAGAAACACACTAGTTTTTTTTTCGAAAAACTTGATCCTGTTCAAAAAACTTTCTATGTATTTGTGACAACATGCATGATTTCTGTGGATCTTTTTATGTCATTTGGTTATTAATAGTAGTTATTCTTGTTAATCCATATATGAACCAGACAGGTGAAGTAAAAATAGTTCATGTACCATGTGTGAGTGAGGTTTTAATATTCATTGCAGTATGTTGTTGAGGATCTAAAACTTGCCTGGTTGGTCTATGCATAGGTTAAGGACGGTTGGTTATGATATGATCATAGGCCATTTTCGAGTTAGCTCACTTTTAGCCTATATTTCCCTACCAAAGTTTCATGAATTCCTTGATCCCAAGTTTGAGCCTTAATAGACCATATTTCTTTGTTTCACCTGTTAACCATACCCATTTATTTATAATGAACCTATTTTGGCCCTGATCCTTCCTTGGATATTGTGAACCTCAACATAAGAAAAATGCTTAAGTTGAGGGTGGCTAGAGTAGAGATGCATAAATAGTGGGAGCGGGAGAAAGGAAAAGAAAAGAAGAGAAGAGAAAAGAGAAAATATGGTGAAAATGAGGTGTGGTGAGGTGGAAAAGTAAAAGAGCTAAAAATCTTGAGAATCTTGACAAAGAAAAATTCAAAAGAGCTTGAAGTTGTATGAAAAATGTGAAAAATCACCTCACCCATGCAAATATTCTTAAAATGGGATAAAAAGGGAAGAAAGGGAAACGAAAGAGTGAAGGGTGAAATAGGTAAATGGTATAGCCAATATATGTAGTGCCAAGGAAGGGATAGTCACTCATAAAATCTTTCATCTTTATCATCTCCAGCCCTAAGCCTACATTACAATCCATATCAAGTCCTACAGTGATCCTAACTTGGCCATCTGACAAACCAAAGTAAGAAAATAAGGGCAAGCCTATGGTATCTGATGCATAATACTTGTAAACTTCCTTGTGAGAGTGAATGCTTCACTTTCCTAGCCCCATGTTGTGTTTGATACTTTATATTTAAGTGGGGACTTCATTTTTGTGAGGGTACATGGGTTATGTTTGCTTTTACCATTGGTCTGTGTGAAAAACATTGGTGATCACTTGATTGCCTGTTGATAGCTAGATGACATGTCTTGATCCCTATACATGATGCTTTGATGTTGCTTGTAATGCATTAGCTGATGATGTTATATGAGGAAGGTTAATAGAGTGTACATAGAAAGTGCAAAAATTTGTTTGAGTATTTTCTAGTTGAGGGTCGTGTTTAGTTTTTCTTTTTCTTTGCCTGAGGACATGCAAAAGTCTTAAGTTGAATGTGTTGTAGATTTACAGCACTATTGACGCTCAACACTAAGAAAATAGCATAAAATTAGGTGTATTTATGTGGATATGAGGCACTTTTTCTTTGATTTCAAGATAAATGGGTGTTGGAGCATAAATTTTCAAAAGGAAGCTAAAAGTGTGCAAAACAGGGCAAAAATGCAGTCCACAATACGATCCGTAGGATAGACTTATGAGTCATACCAATGGCCGTGATAAGAAGCAGAAGGCTGAAGCTGGAAGAATGAACCTATGAGTCTTGCCACAGATCGTACCAAGCTTGTACGAGTCATGGTAAGGCAGTCATGATGAAATCCAGAAGAATTGCACAAGAGGCTGATTCTCAATATAAGAGGAGACCACGACCCGTAAGAGCTTGGTACGAGTCATACTATACCAATCGTGGTGAACTTCAGACAATTTGCAAAGATTCAGAATCAAGCCACGGGAGCCTGGTACGAGTCATAGGAAGTGATCTTGGGCAGATTTATATGCCCAAGTGATACTCAAAAGTACCATTTTCGCCTTGTTTATCAATCAATATTTGTACATTTTCATGTAATTGGTAATAAAATGTGAATTTATACTAACCAACATGATTAGCATTGTTTTGCAGGTAAAATGTGATTTCGAGAAGCTAAAATGCATGTTGGATGATATCGGAGTTGGACTTGGATGCGAGCAAGGGAAAAGGCATTGGACAGCATGAATTAAAGGGGCTCCGCGATGGAGCCGTGTCACGCTGCCATCGCGGAGGCATTCTGCCTGGAGGGTGAAAATTCACCCGATTTCTAGTGAAGGTCCGCGTTTGCTCCGTGGCACGGAGACAGTGCTCCGCGATGCACGCCGTGCCACGTTGAGCTTGAATTCCCGGACCCCCAGTTCCAGTGAGGGTCCGCGTTCATGGCGTGTCACGGAGGCAGTGCTCCGCGATGCACTCCGTGACACGTTGCTCATTATTCCGGGAAAAATTCCCAGCAGTATAAATAGAACACTTAAGTTCATTTTTCATAATTGAGACTTGGTGGAGCAAGGACGTGGGTTACAGGCAGTTGAGGGACGAAAAGTTCAGGGTTTTTTCTCTCTTTCTTTCTTCTTTAATTCAATTGCTTGTATGATTAACACTCGTTTTATGATGATTAATCCACAAATGAGTGGCTAATTCCCTTCCTTGTTGAGGTTATGAACAATTGTGATGACATTTGATTATTGATTATCTGGTTTTTCATCTTTTTCTTCCATGTTGTTCTATTAATTCTTGTTCTTACTGCATTGGTGTGTGGCCTATATTAATGTACATCTAAAAAGTCCGATTTCACTCGAGAGAGCACGAAATTGGAAAGTTGTGAATTAATAGGATATTGTTCTTTACTTGATTTGGGAAATTTGGGTTTTGATTAGCTTTTAGGATAGAAATATACCTGAAAGTCGTATTAGTCAATTTAGGAACCGGAATCGTATGGCTAGGACATGAATTGCATTTGATCATAGAAATGTAGACGGATGGTTCATGATTCTTAAGTGAGATTAAATACGAGAGTTTTAATCTCTTAGCAAATGTTCTTGGCTAGCAATAGGAACAAAAGATTAACCAATTTATGATGATAATCAGTTTCATTACATGTTCGTTAACCTCGGCATGCTCTTATCCATAGTTCAGATTCAAAGTAGATAATTGTTCTTAGTTTTAGTATAAAATTTATCAAACAAACTATCAACTTTTTAGTTACGTTGTTGTCAGCATATTTAGAGGTAAAATATAGTATACTTGAGCAAATTGCACTTAACCCAAGTCTCTGTGGGATCGATACTTGGCTTACTAAAGCCACTTACTACTTGTTCGACCACGTGCACTTGCGTGTCATTTTATATACCCATATAACACACTGAACAAGTTTTTGGTGCCGTTGCCGGGGACTTGGAAATTGGTGAATTTGTTTTAAGTGTTAATTTACTGTATTTTTATTTTTTTTCTTAAGTGTTGACAACTTGGTCTTAGCCTGTATTTTGCAGACTTAATTGCTGTGAACACTGGCAAGAGACAAGGAGCTGGTGGAATCTTATATAGAGCCAGAACGTATATTTCACAGTAAACGAAGAGAAGCTCTACAAAGAAAGCTGCAGTTGCTCAGACAGACGATCATGGAGCAACAACAGAATCCACCGGTACTAAGGGCAGTATTAGTGCCCGAAGAAGCAGCAGCACGGCCGGTTCGCGAGGTGGCAATCCCATATGCCAATAATGTTACATCAAGTATCCGCAAACCAGAGCCGAGAGGGAGATTTGAACTTAAACAAAATATGGTGCAGTTGTTGCACACAAGCGGGCAATTTACTGGTCTCCCTCATGAAGATCCACAACAGCATCTCCAAAATTTTTTGGAGATAAGTGACACTTACATACCCGCTGGAGTGTCACCAGACTATGTTCGGCTTACATTATTTCCATTCTCATTACTTGGAGAAGCCAAGAGGTGGTTGAAAGCTGAGCCACCAAATTCTATCTCAACGTGGGATGATCTTGCACGGAAGTTCTTGATAAGGTTTTTTTCCTCTGGTAAAACAGCAAGACTTAGAAGTCAAATTCTAAGTTTCAAACAGAGGGAGGGAGAAATTTTATATCAAGCCTGGGAGAGATTTAAATCCATGTTGCAGGACTTAAATTTATATCAAGCCTGGGAGAGATTTAAATCCATGTTGCAGGACTGTCCTCATCATCATCAGTCTAATGAGGTGTTGGTGCACACATTTATTGAGGGTTTGGAACCCCATACCAAAATATTGCTAAATTCAGCAGCTGGAGGGCAAGCGTTGGAAAAGACTTATGAGGAGATGTATACCTTGTTGAACCGGATTTCACAGGGCAATCCAGAATGGAATGCTAATTCATCACGAGGTGGGACAAGGAAAGCAGCAGGAGTGCTTGAAGTGGATGGGTTTACAGCTATCGCTGCACAGATAGCTGCATTGCAAAATCAATTGAACAACCACTTCAGCAACATGACTTTGAACCAGCCTCAAGCTCTAGTTAATGCAGTCCAACAATTGTGGTGTGAAGTGTGTGGAAGCAGTGAGCACTCAGCTGAGTGCTGTGGAGCCAATCCTGACTCGGTAAACTTTATGGGTAATGCACATAGAAATCACCAGCAGTATGGTAGTAGCTACAATTCAAATTGGAGGAATCATCTTAACTTCTCATAGGGTAGCAACAACCATCAAGGCCAAAGTTCGGGTCAGGCTGTGCAAAGGAATCAAGGAGGGCAACAGAATTTCCAAGCTCAATTCAGAAACAACAATGCACCTCCTCCACCACCATCACCCAGCATTGAGGAGATATTCAAGACCATGATAGCTAACCAAGCTCAATTGTAGGCTGACTATGTGAAATTGGCAGCCGAAGTGAAAAACAATCAGTTGGCTACCAAGGCTCTTGAGTATCAATTTGGGCAATTTGCTAGTGCCCAAAATACAAGGCCTAGAGGAGGACTGCCCAGCGACATGGATCCGAATCCCAAGCAGGTAAATGCAGTGACCACAAGGAGTGGTTTGCAGTTGAAGGAGGTGGAACCAGAAAGACCACCTCAACATTCGGGAGCAGCAAAAGTTGAGGGGGAGCAAAGTTCGGAAAGGGGGAAGACCAAAGAAGTTGAATCAGAAAGACCTCCACCCCCATTCCCTAAAAGACTCAAGAAACACAAGGAGGAGGCGTGTTTCAAGAAATTCATGGAGGTGCTTAAACAGGTACATGTTAATTTACCTCTTGTTGATGTCTTGCAGGGAGTGCCTAAATATGCCAAGTACATAAAGGACATCGTGGCCAACAAAAGTCGGTTGACTGAGTATGCTACGGTGGCTTTAACGGAGGAGTGCACTTCCCGAATCCAAAATAGACTGCCCACAAAGCTAAAAGACCCTGGGAGTTTTACTATCCAGCTTACTATTGGGCAGAGCATCCGAGCTCGTGGATTGTGTGACTTGGGAGAGAGCATAAATCTGATGCCGTCTTCGGTATTCAGAAAGTTGGGTCTGGGGAGTCCTAGACCCACAACGGTAATCTTGTAGTTGGCGGATCGATTCTTAGCTAGGCCGGATGGTATTGTTGAGGATGTTATAGTGCAAGTTGGCTCCCTAATTTTCCTGGTAGATTTTGTCGTTCTGGATTTTGAACCAGACGCGGAAGTCCCATTTATTTTGGGACGTCCCTTCTTGGCAACCGGGAAAGCATTAATTGACGTAGATGCGGGGCAACTTACAATGCGAGCACATGATAAGGTAGAGGTGTTTGATGTGTACAAAGCACCCAAGCTCCCGATGGTGCATGAAGAACTCTCGGTGATCAATGTGATTGATCATGGTAATGACACGCAGATGAAGGATTCCCCAGAGTTAATGGGAAGACCACCGGATAGGTGTAAGCACTACTGGGGGGAGGACGGTGATCGAGAGAAACTGTCCATCACCCTAGCGGACAATTGAGCTTAAATGACGTCTAGCCGCGACGGTAAACCAGGCGCTGCACGGGAAGCAACCCGTGAAAATTTTTTTTCTTCCATTGTGTAAAGTGTAAATAGATTTTTCTTTTTCTTTTTCTTGATTTATGACAAAATTTTTCATTTTAGTTAGTGTTTTTATTCTTAGTTAGGTGAAACCTATAATTCTAACCAATTTTGTATAGTGAGATGATTTTCAGGTCAAACGGAGGAAAATGTGCACGGAATCGCGAAGGAAAAGTCGAGGTATGAAAAATTAATAAAAAGTAGAAAACAGTGAGCTGGGGCATTAGCTCCGTGTCACAGAGGAGGACCTCCGCGTTACCCTCCGTGACACGTTGAGGTATACCCCGGAAATTTTAAAATTTCCAGAATGCTATCGCGATGGCTCCGTGTCACGGAGGCAGTGCACAGGGATGCACTCCGTGACATGTTGCCGTGTATATCGCGACGGGTCACACCGGGTTGCCGGGTGACCCGCGTATTTTTCTACCCTTTTAACCCCGAAACCTCCCCTTTTCCCCTCATTTTCTAATTCCTCCGCGACCAAACATCCCAAAACCCCTCCCCCATTAACGTGCCACGGCTGAAGGCAACAAATTACCGAGTTTTCTTTGATTCTTCAACTTCAAGGTATGTTTTCCGATTCCTTCTCAAGTTTTTATCTATTTTCTTAAAAATTAAGCATGGGAGGTGAGCTAAATTGCCCTAAGTCAAAATTAAGCATGAATTCGAGTTATGTGTTGTTGATGAATGTTCGGAATGTCATTATGATCGTTTGAACTTGTCGATTGCATAAATTATTCGAATTTGATTGATGAAATCAGTTCTAGGGCTTGTTGTTGAATTTGAAGTTGGACATGTGTTGAAATCGTGAATTTTATGCCGGGTTGTATGTGTTGAATGAGATGAGTCATTGTACAAATTGTTAGGATGTTAATAGACGACGAATTCTCGGATTTGGGGGAAATGTAGAAATTTGTTCGAATTTGGTTGGTTGGATAGGTTCATGTATATAAGTTTTTGTTGTTGTTTTTGTTTCTTTGTTTTTCTTTGCTAAGTGCGATGGGTAAAATGTTAGCGATGGTAGTGATTGGGATTAGTTGTACGAAGTCTGAGTAGTACGCAGAAGTTATACCGTCGAATTTTCTTTTGAACGCACTAAGCATGATTGTATAGCTGGTTGTTTTGTGTAAATAAAGTTATTCTTGTCGTATTGTTATAACTGTAGCTAAGGACTAAGTGTGGGGTAACTTAGAGTAACCCGACCTTAGCTGAAGTTAATATTTATTTAGCTTAACATTGAGCTTATTGATTTGGGTTGACAGGTAAAATGGCAAGCCGGCAAGAGAAAGGGAAAGGTGCATCAACTTCAGGCACCGAAAGGAAGCGACTCAGACTGGGCATAGCAGTCCCAGCTGCACCAGCAGTTCCACGCGGCCAGTGCCGCCAATATGGAACAAGATGGGTGACGGATGAGGGGAAAAAGTGGTACGCAAAGCACAAAGAGAACAAATATTTCCCCGAGGAGCATATAGCACGGGAGCCATTGGCACAGGAGTTCCCCAGGATGGTTCACCGGATCGAGGCAGCTGGGCTAAATTTCATATTTGAGGAGCCCAACGAATGCAATTTGCACTTGGTTCGGGAGTTCTATGCCAATTGGAACCCGTCAATCAGAAGCCACACCATCAAAATCATAGGGCAGATAGTCACTCTGGAGCCCCACCAACTCAATGCCATCATAGGAGCGCGGGACACAGACGCCCACGTCCTCCGACAGCTGAATATTACCCCACCGTATGCTGACATCAGACGCACATTGTGTGGGGCCCGATCTACAGCTAGATGGAGCAGGCACAAAGAAAGGGGCTACCACCAGACTCTGCCATATTCACAGATGAACAGGGAAGCCCGAATTCGGCTGAAGATAGTCTGCTCATGCCTCATCCCGGGGGTACATATGACTGATGTAACTTGGGACTGTGTTTGCCTGGTGTACGCCCTGATGAAAGGGCTGGAGATAAATGTCGGGGTGGTTATTATATCTGCCATGAAGAGAGCCCGGTTGCACCAGGGGCACATGTATGGTTTTGGTGGACTACTCACCACCTTTCTCAGGGGCCTCGATGTTGAGGAGGAGGCCCTCGATTATATCCCATAATTGGAGCGGCGGGCCTTAGATGTTACTAAAACTAAGGCTCCCGACACCACCCATGGGCCAATACTGACACTTGGCGAGCGACACGCTCGTGATGACCAGTATATGGCACGGATGTATGGGATGCAAATGCTCCAGCTGAGGATAGGTGGGAGCCAGCGACGGAGGAGGAGCTATGGCAGCTCGAGCTAGACTACCCGTTTGGCGAAAACGCCAGGGCTCTATGCCGAGTAGGGCCAGCATTTGTAGAGCCCACAGATGATGACGTCCCTACAGACGAGGAGACGCGTCGGGAGGACTCCGATGTGGAGTCCGATGATGACGACGGAGGCGACTTGAATATGGGAGATGAAGCAGCAGCACCCGATGAAGAAGTGGAATACTTTGATTGATCAGGGAGTTCCACCACCCGATTTTGTGCTATTTAATTTTTGTGAACACTGGAGACAGTGTTCGAGCTAAGTGTGGGGTGGGAGTAGTTAGGTGCTGGGCTGGGTTGTTTTGTTTGTACGCTCTCCTCTGTTATTTTGTATGTTGTTTGTCCCTGTGATTTGTGAATTTTTTAAGTGTTGTTCTGTATTTGTAAATATTTGTGAAATTGTTGTGTGTTGTTGAATGTTGCCAGCTGATTCTGTAAATATTTTTGTTTATCGAAATGATCGATATTTTTAAAAAATTTCTTTAAAATATTGTGTACATAAATTTTTTTTTCTTTTTCTATCGAAATGAGTGATATTTTGCAAATTTTTCAACTTTTAAATTTTGGGTTTCTCGGAGTTTGTTTTCAGTTCTTTTACCGAGAATGGTTCCATTGAACTGACGTCTTAAGTAGTGAATGTTCCCTATGATGGATGGATGACGACCGTCTTAAGGAAAATGTAGTCGTTAGGAGTACTTTTTTCAATTATTTTTCAGTTTTTTCTTTGGTGGATTGCATCCCGGAACCTGTAGTTACTATATGGTTGCGAAATATTGGTTGCGTGTTGTACATGATATTCAAAATGCAAAGGTGATTTGTATGAAAGCATGCAAATTTGTAAATATGTTGAGATACCTAGGCTGTAGAGTTCGATTCAGTGTGATTGAGGCTTAATGTTTGAATTCATGTAATTAGCTGATTGAAGAGTCTGTGAATACATCTTGAATCGAGCATGTGCATAAAGTGTGAAGTGAGGTGTTGATATTCCATGCTATTGTGAAGTGTCTAGAACTTGCCTGGTGTGTGTACAAAATGAAATGAAGGAGGTGTATTGTAGGAAAGGATGTAGGCATTTCTTTGTTTTAACCGAGAGTTTCTATTTTTTTCTTGTCATACCCCCCTTTCTGTGATTGTATACCCTAGTCAGCCCTTTGAGCCTTTAGCCGATTGTTTTCTTTCTTTTGTCCAAAAAGTGTAAACCGAGCTTAATTCCTTCTTTTCATTAGCCGTAAAGTCTATACAAAACTCTTAAGCGCTTAAGAAGAGAAAATCATTTTCCCAAAGTGTCAAAGAGTGAGAAAGGTGAAAAGAAAAAGAAAAGCAGAGGGAGGGAAGAAAAGAAAAGGTTGAAGGTGCACTTATTATAAATAAACGATAATGAAGGTGCATGAATAATCTTTGTTGTTGTGTCAAGTGTGCTTAATGAAATGGGCCATACTAAAGAAAATCATCCAGAATGGGATGATGAAAAAAAAAAAAAGAGAAACAATGTCCATGAGTGATGGGATGTGTTGAAAAGGCGCTTAAGGATGCTAGTGGCTATTATTGGCTAATCCAATATTTACTAGTTCCATAGCTTCCATTACAACGCATTAAAGTCCTACGTGATCTTACATTGCATTTTTTTATATTAGTGGAGTAATACACTAAGGGCAAGCGTATGGGTCATGACATGATGCATGTGAATTCTTTTGGGAGAGAGAGTGAAATTGTGTATACATGCCCCTGTTTGAATGTTTATGAGTCATATGAGCAAAAAGGGGAAGATTCTCTTGAGTTGTGAGGGCACATGCTTGATGAAAGATTAATTTTCGTGTCGGATATCTTGATTAGCTGATTTGCATGAGTTTGCCGATATCGAGAGTCGATTCTTAAAGTCTAGGAAGTCTTAAGGTATTGAAGGTCATTGCATTGTTAAGACCATGCATGTTTTCTTGATGATTTGCAGTATTGAATGATCGGTATGACCGTAGCTAAATTGTCGAACCATAGTAGCGAGGTTGGGATGTAAATTGCATGAATTGTATGTTTGTTGTTCGAGGACGAACAAGGATTTAAGTGTGGGGTAAGTGATCTTGGGCAGATTTATATGCCCAAGTGATACTCAAAAGTACCATTCGCCTTGTTTATCAATCAATGTGTATACATTTTCATGTAATTGGTAATAAAATGTGAATTTATACTAACCAACATGATTAGCATTGTTTTGCAGGTAAAATGTGATTTCGAGAAGCTAAAATGCATGTTGGATGATATCGGAGTTGGACTTGGATGCGAGCAAGGGAAAAGGCATTGGACAACATGAATTAAAGGGGCTCCGCGATGGAGCCGTGTCACGCTGCCATCGCGGAGGCATTCTGCCTGGAGGGTGAAAATTCACCCAATTTCCAGTGAAGGTCCGCGTTTGCTCCGTGGCACGGAGACAGTGCTCCGCGATGCACGCCGTGCCACGTTGAGCTTGAATTCCCGGACCCCCAGTTTCAGTGAGGGTCCGCGTTCATAGCGTGTCACGGAGGCAGTGCTCCGCGATGCACTCCGTGACACGTTGCTCATTATTCCGGGAAAAATTCCCAGCAGTATAAATAGAACACTTAAGTTCATTTTTCATAATTGAGACTTGGTGGAGCAAGGACGTGGGTTACAGGCAGTTGAGGGACGAAAAGTTCAGGGTTTTTCTCTCTTTCTTTCTTCTTTAATTCAATTGCTTGTATGATTAACACTCGTTTTATGATGATTAATCCACAAATGAGTGGCTAATTCCCTTCCTTGTTGAGGTTATGAACAATTGTGATGACATTTGATTATTGATTATCTGGTTTTTCATCTTTTTCTTCCATGTTGTTCTATTAATTCTTGTTCTTACTGCATTGGTGTGTGTCCTACATTAATGTACATCTAAAAAGTCCGATTTCACTCGAGAGAGCACGAAATTGGAAAGTTGTGAATTAATAGGATATTGTTCTTTACTTGATTTGGGAAAATTGGGTTTTGATTAGCTTTCAGGATAGAAATATACCTGAAAGTCGTATTAGTCAATTTAGGAACCGGAATCGTATGGCTAGGACATGAATTGCATTTGATCACAGAAATGTAGACAGATGGTTCATGATTCTTAAGTGAGATTAAATACGAGAGTTTTAATCTCTTAGCAAATATTCTTGGCTAGCAACAGGAAGAAAAGATTAACCAATTTATGATGATAATCAGTTTCATTACATGTTCGTTAACCTCGGCATGCTCTTATCCATAGTTCAGATTCAAAGTAGATAATTGTTCTTAGTTTTAGTATAAAATTTATAACTTTTTGGTTACGTTGTTGTCAGCATATTTAGAGGTAAAATATAGTATACTTGAGCAAATTGCACTTAACCCAAGTCTCTGTGGGATCGATACTTGGCTTACTAAAGCCACTTACTACTTGTTCGACCACGTGCACTTGCGTGTCGTTTTATATACCCATATAACACACCGAACAGGAAGGAGGTATGGATCGTACCTTGGCTCAACACTAAGCCAAAAGATCAGCCAAAAATCCAACCACGAGAAGCTGCCACAGACCATAGGATGCTCCTACGAGTCGTAGGATGATCCGCAACGAGGTCGGCACCCGATATGGAAAATCGCCCTGTTAGCCTAGGAAAAGGATTCTTATGTCTATATAAATACGTTTTGTGTTTTATTTTTCACAAGTGTCATTAAGTAAAATAGGTTTTAGTTGGAAAACATTGTAGTAGACAATTTTAAAGCTTTGAAAGAGAGAATTGAGTTGGTTCAACCTTGTGACCAACCTTTTCTTGAATTCATATTGTTCTTGCAACTTGTTCTTCAAGATTTTGCGGATTAATTAAAGGAAGTGTTTTTCTCAACCATATTTGTAAGTATTATATTTATGTATTTAATCATGAACACACTTCACAACCTTGCAGTTATGAGAGGCTAAAACCTACATAGCTAGGGTTGTGGGAACCATGGTAGATTAACTAGCTAGGATTGCACAAAGTGAGTCTAAAACCAATACAAACTACTTATATTTTATTCTCTTCATGCTTTAATGATTCTTAGCGGTGTACAACGTTAGGAAGTGCCCGAATTCTTTACTTGCTTTGGACGAAGAGGTAGATATTAGGAAAAGAGAATTACAACTAAGCCTTGATCTTAATGATCATTGTATTAACTTGAGTTGTGGTCGCAGGATAGTTATATCTGGAACTTAGTGATAACGGTTATTTTGAAAACGCTCATCATACTTGGTCGAGTAATTGAGTATAGTCATTCAATAGGGATTGGCCGATCGTTTGAATGAACCTAAGTTATCAGTTTTGTAAGTAAGTATTGGTGAAGATCACCAGTGTATACCTAAAGCTGTTATGAGTCCATGGGGAACATAAACCCTAGTTATCCTTTAATTATTGATTCACAACCATAATCTTGATAGTTTTTTTGTTTTTACTATTGATTATTATTAGAAACCCCCCAATTGTGAAGTAACTATCATACAAGTTCACTTACCGGCTGTAATCTAGATCTTCCATATTCCCTGTGGGATCGACCCCAACCTCTAAGTTGAGTTATTTATTGACAATGTCTGCCTCACACTTCAGTTAGAAGTGTAGTTTGAGCGTTATCACTAAGGGGATAATGAATGGGAAAAAGAATTTAAAAACGGAAATTTGAGGTTATCAACCCTCATCTAATAGCTAGACCTTGTCCAAAAATAGCTAATTCGATATTAAGGGTAAGGGTTAGTTAAGCATACACCCGTATACGGACCAAGTTGTATGGTGATAATCATCTATATGGGGACCAACCATTTAGGTGAATTTAACTTACCAATACTGCATGCTAAATACCGAAATAGATCACTAGTATTAAACCTTGTGGTTATGAAGTCATGGGAAACACAATCCTAGCCACCTTGTTAATTGAATAAAATCAATATTGACGTAATCATCTTTTAGTTTCTACTTTTGTTCATTATTTTGTATTTCAAAACTTCCCCCATAGGAAATAAATAAGCCGATAGTATTAGCTAAACGCATTAACTTAAGTTCTTTCTATATTTCCTGTGGGATTGAACCCAACTTCTCAGTTGGGTTCTATATTTGACATCGACCGTGTCATATCTCATTACGAGGTATAATTTGAGCGACATCAAATTTTGGCGTCGTTGCTGGGTAATACGGCTAAGGCTTTTGTTAATTGTGTTTGCTTTACTGTTGGTTCTTATTTTCTTTTTATTTTTCTTTTGCTGTTTTTGTTTTTAACAGGTCTTAGGTTCGTGCATGCCCAATACTAGGAGCCAAGAAAAATCCCTGGTTCAAATCAATCACGAACTTGAGCAGACACTAAGGAATCTAAGAAGAATCGTAACATACAAGAACAGGAGACAGTGGACCAAGCCACAGTGAGAATGTTGACCGAGGAGCAAGCTCAGGATAGAGATCATGAGTTAGCTAGGGTTGCTGAAGAGCAACGTCTAGCTACAGAGCAAACTAGAAGGCAAAGAGGTCCAGAACAGCAGAGACACCAGTATTTCAATGAGGATGATAATGCTGATATAGATGAAGCCGGTACCACTAGAGCTATTGTCCCTCCCCCTTTGTCTGTTGGGTTCTTCATGATAGATTCCATTTTCCTCCTAAAAAGAGATCGAATATTGATTTTTAGATTCTTTTATCTATTAGAAAAAGAGGTCGAACTAAAACAAAAAAAATTTCTTACTAGATGTAATCCGTTGGATATAGATCCAATTTTTCACTTTTTTGGATTCCTTGAAATTTATTTTTACTCTTCCTGGTGGTATCTTGAGCTTCATGTTACTCTTTCCAAGTGACTTGTCAGGTCCAAGGCATCCCGATTGGGATAAGAATGCCTCTGAGATTCAATAATAAACCACTTTGCCTCGGTTCTATGTAAGCTTGTTGAACCCTGTGAATTGCGTGAAAGTACGATACTCCAAATTCAGGGGTCAAAGAGTTTTAGAATTCCTTTACTTGATCGAACAGCCCCAAATTCAGTTATTTCAACTACATTAAATGATCTGTCAAATTGGTAAAGACTCAATGCAGTCAATTATGTCTCTCCTAGAAGTTGGTTAGCTACCTCTCATTTTGTTCTTCCCATTTGTCACTCAACGAAGTAACCTTGCTTATTACCCCCATTGACTTCGGCTTTACTAATGACTAAATTATCGAGCAGGGACGAAAGTCGGCCTTAGTGATCCGAAGGTGCCGAGTGGAAGGGCCGTCCCTCAACGTGTATCAAGAACAAAAAAATGCGGATATGATCGAATGGTAAAATTTCTATTTGCCAAGAAGAAGATGCGGGTTCGATTCCCGCTATCCACCCAAGATCCAAGATAAAGTAATTTTTTACTATTTCATTACCAGTGCTATGATCTAACTACTCAACATAAAGGGAATATTTGCGGGTCATGCAGCTGATGGTGCCCATACTCACTTGACAAATTTTTGGGTATCTGCAAGGCATACAAACAACCGAGAGTGAGCCAGGATGCAATCAGACTTAGGTTAGTTCCCTTTTCATTAGGGTGTGAGGCAACGATGTGGTTGGCTGAGCTGCCAAATGATTCTATCACTATTTGGGGGGGGGGGGGGGAGCTTAAGAAAGCTTTTCTTGAAAGATTTTTCCCACCTTCCAAAGCGTTGTAGCTTAAAGATGAAATATATAACTTTAGGCAATTGAATTCAGAGGCACTTCATGAGACATGATTGCATTTCAACAACAAGCTCAAAAGGGTGCCCAACCACAAGATTCCAGATGATACATTATTGGAGATCTTCTATAGGTCTCTGAATGCTAACACCAAGGCAGTGGCTGATACCATATCTGGCGGAACCATTATGAGTTACACTTATGCGAAAGCTGCTAAGTTACTTGACAGAATCACCAAAACCAACCATGCATGGCACATGAGAGAGTCAAAGATTCTGGTTGGTTCTTATGTGGTAGGTATGTCTGCAGAATAGAGAAGAAAGGATGAAGAAAGAGATCAAGACATTGCTGAGATAAAGACCACAATGGGGTTGCTTTCTAAGCTCTGGTGGGATCCGGAGCTGAGAAAGTTAATGTTGTGGGTTCTCAGGGCAAGGCCCAGAGAAATGATGGAGGTGAATCTGAATTTTAGGAGGAAGCTAACTATCTGAATGATCAAAGGGAGGGTTTTCGGACTAACACCCAAGGGTCTAACCAAGACTCTTGGCGTCAAGGTCAAGGGAACCAAGGTCGAAACTATTACAAGGATAAAAATTACAACCGAGGCCAATATAGACAATTGAGACTAGAAGAAGCATGAGGAGTACAAGAATGATAGAAGCGGTATGTATGTTCCTTCAAGGAACCGTGAACTGGAGTCTAGTGGTTCAAGGGTTGAAGACATGTTGTCCAAGGTACTTAAGCAGATGGAGACAATAGATAGCCATTTTAAGGAGCTCCATGCTGATATATCTGGTATGAATCAAAAGGTGAAATCATATGTCGTGGCCATTAAGCAGATTGAGCAGCAGTTGAGTCAGATGTCTGTTGCAATTAATCAGAGGTAGAAAGGCACACTTTCCAGCAACACGATGCAAAATTTGAAAAATGACAGTCACTGGATAGCGGTCACTACTAGGAGTGGGAAGGCGACATTTGATCCTCCAAGGCCGGTTGTGATTAATGAAACCGAAGATCCCGTATTGATTAATGATGATAGGATAGCAGATTTTGAGGATCCAACTTTGGTTGAAGATTCAGTGGTAAAGACTGCTCCTAGTAATGCAAAGGAGCATGGATCTGGCAATGAGAAGGAGAAAGAGACACAAAAAAAGTTCACACCGATCCCTAGACCTCCTCCTCCTTTTCCACAGCAGTTGAAGAAAAAGGTCAAAGATGTAAAGTATCACAAGTTCATTTCCATGTTGAAGCAATTGTCTGTTAACATCCCATTAGTTGAGGCACTTGAGCAGATGCCTGGCTATGCTAAATTCATGAAGGACCTTGTCATTAGGAAGAGGACTGTAAGCTTTGAACCTGCAGATAATTTGCACCATTGTAGTGCAATATCATCCCGTTCTCTTGTTCAGAAGAAGGAAGACCCTGGAGCATTCACCATACCGTGCACTATTGGAGCCTTTAACTTTGCTAAGGCTCTATGTGATCTGGGAGCTAGTATTAACTTGATGCAACTAGTAGTGTTCAGACAGTTGGGCTTGGGAGCCCCCAAACTGACTACAATGCGGCTTTTGATGGCAGATCGTATGGTGAAGAATCCGGTGGGAATTCTCTATGATGTCTAGTGAAGGTAGAGTCCTTTATATTTCTGGCCAATTTTTTCATCCTGGACTATGAAGTTGATTTTGAGGTTCCCATTATCTTGTGGCAATCATTCCTCTCCACCAGATGTGTTCTTGTAGAGAATGGACAGCTTAAATTCCGATTGAACAATGAGGAAATGACGTTCAATGTATGCAGATACATGAAGCAACCAAATTATATGGGGGTGGTCTCTATAATTGATGTAGTGGAACCTGAGTTCCCAATTCTTCCTATGGAGGATTTATTGATTCTTGATGACTTAGCAGTAGTTTTGATGGATATTGGTGCTGAGGAAATGCATGGGGGTGAGGAGATTGTTAATGCACTTGCTGGCATGGGGTTATACACTTATGCTCCAAAGAAGATTGATCTAGACTTGAAGAATCGGGTGACCTCACCAGCCAAGCCATCTATGAGGAGCCTCCGGTATTGGAGCTCAAAGCACTCCCATCTCATTTGCAATATGTATTTTTGGGAGCCGGTAACACTTTACCGGTCATCGTTGCAGTTGACTTGGAGGAATGACAAGTGGAGGCTTTGGTCTCCATTTGGAAGAGATATAAAAAAGCTATCGGGTGGACCATTACAGATATTATTAGAATCCCAGCCGGTATTTGAACTCACAGGATCCAGCTAGAGCCAGATTGTATCTCGAGTATTGAGCATCAGCGTAGGTTGAACCCACCTATACAAGAGGTGGTCAAAAAGGAAATCATCAAGTGGTTTATCCTATTGCAGATAGCAAATGGGTGAGCCCAGTCCAATGTGTATCAAAAAAGAGAGGAATAACGGTGGTCCCAAATGCTAATAATGAGTTCATTCCTCTAAGACCAGTCATTGGTTAGAGAGTATGCATGGATTATAGGAAGCTGAACTATTGGACGCAAAAAAGATCACTTTTCGATGCCATTCATGGACCAGATGTTAGATAGACTTGCAGGCAGAGGATGGTACTATTTTCTTGATGGTTATTCGGGCTACAATCATATTTCTATAGATTTTGAAGACCAATAGAAGACCACGTTCACGTGCCCTTATGGTACATTTGCTTTTAAGAGGATGTCATTTGGGTTATATAATGCACCCGCCACCCTTCAGCATTGCACGATGTCCATATTTTCTGACATGGTGGAAGACATCATTGAAGTCTTTATGGATGACTTTTCAGTGGTAGGTGATTCATTCGAAGATTGTTTGGCTCATTTGAGCAATGTGTTGCAGAGATGTGAAGAGACCAAGTTGGTGCTTAACTAGGAAAAGTGTCATTTCATGGTCAAGGAAGGTATAGTACTTGGCCACAGGATTTCTGGTAACGTTATTGAGGTGGATAGAGCTAAGATTGATGTTATTGCCAGTTTACGACCCCCAATTTCTGTAAAAGGTGTTCGAAGTTTTCTAGGTCATGTAGGGTTTTATATAAGATTCATCAAGGATTTCTCGAAGATTGTACATCCTTTGTGTAAACTGATTGAGAAAGAGGTGAAATTTATTTTTGATGAGGCATGTCTGAAGGCTTTTGAATGCCTTAAAGAGATATTGACCATTGTCCCCATTATAGTGGCACCTGGCTGGTCTTTGCCTTTTGAGGTTATGTGTGATGCTAGCGGTGTGGCCTAAGGAGCTTTGTCTGGTCAAAGGCGTAAAAAGATTTTCCATCCAATTTATTATGCTAGCAAGGCTCTAAATGCAGCTCAAAAAATTATACCGTGACAGAACAGGGGTTGTTGGCTGTAGTTTTTGCATTTGAGAAGTTTCAGGCATACTTGCTTGGAACTAAGGTGATAGTCCACACAGACCATGCAGCTCTGAGATATCTAATGGAAAATAAGGATGCCAAGCCACAATTAATTCGATGGGTTCTGCTGCTACAAGAGTTTGAGTTTGAAGTAAAAGACCGAAAAGGGACTGAAAATCAGGTGGTGGATCACTTATCAACATTGGAACCTGATGCAGCACTCCGAGATGAGCATGAGATAGATGATGCATTCCTAGATGAGCAGGTTCTAGTAGCCTCACAAGATCTCATCCCATGATTTGCATCCTTTGCTAATTATCTGGTGAGCGATGTTGTACTGGAACACTTATCTTTTCACCAGAGGAAGAAGTTTATGTTTGATGTGCAGAAATTTTTCTGGGATGAGCCTTACTTATTTCGCATATGTGCTGATGGGGTGATTCGGAGATGCGTGCCTGAGGTAGAGATGCTGAGTACATTGGAGGTCTGCCACTCTTCCCCTGTTGGAGGTCTGCCACTCTTCCCGTATTGGCGGCCACTACAGCGAGATTAGCACAGCCCACAAAATTCTGCAATGTGGGTATTATTGGCCAACCATTCACCAAGATGCGCATGATTTCACAAAGGAATATGATGCATGTCAAAGGAAAGGAGGCATATCATGGAGGCATGAGCTTCCTCTTACTCCCATCCTGGTCATTGAGTTATTTGATGTATGGGGCATTGATTTCATGAGCCCATTTGTAAGCTTATACAAGATGAAGTACATACTTGTTGCTGTCGACTATGTTTCAAAATGGGTGGAAGCAGTTGCGCTTCCAAATAATGAAGGGAAGAGTGTCACAGCATTCTTGAAGTGGAATATATTTCCTAGATTCAGGACTCCCAGAGCCATCATTAGTGATGGGGGTTCACACTTCTGTAACCGGTTGTTTCGTTCTTTATTAGAAAAATATGGTGTAAAACATAGGGTGGCAACACCCTATCATCCGTAGTCTAGTGGGCAGGTTGAAGTCACAAACCGGGAGATAAAGACCATATTGGCGAAGACTATAAATGCAAACTGGACAGATTGGGCAAGAAAGCTTGATGATGCTTTATGGGCTTATCGGACGGCATCCAAAACTCCTATAGGTATGTCTCCTTATCAACTTGTTTATGGAAAAGCGTGTCATCTTCCAGTGGAACTTGAACACAAAGCAATATGGGCGCTCAAGAAGTTGAATTTGAACTGGAACGAAGCTGCAAGCTTGAGGCTTGATTAGTTAAATGAGCTTGATGAATTTCGGTTGAAAGTTCTGAAATTTACAAATTAAGGATGAAAATTCAGCATGACCGGAAGATTAAGAAAAGAGAATTTAGTCCGGGTGATATGGTGCTACTATTCAATGCTAGACTTCGTTTGTTTCCTGGTAAGTTGAAGTTTAAATGGCTGGGACCCTTTCGAGTGGTCCAGGTATTCTCCCATGGGGCAATCAAACTAGAAAACCATGAAGGAAAGCGGTTTAAAATGAATGGTCAGCGAGTGAAATCTTATTTGGGGAAAAGTGAAGAAATTAAACTGGTAGACCTTTGAACCCTGAGTGAAGTCTGAGTAACTTGGGGGAATTGGGTCGTTCCGTGACGTTAAATCAAGCGTTGCATGGGAGGCAACCCATAGAGGTATTTTGATGAAGTCTGAGTAATCAAAATATCCACGTCGTGCCGCGATGTTAAATCAAGCGCTTCTTGGGAGGCAACGCAAGTTGTAATTGTAAGAATTATGTAGCGTTTACATTTTTTAATGGGTGCAAGTGACTAAGATGGAAAATTTGAACTTGGAACCAAAATATGGAACTTTAGTTTTGGTGCAATTATCCCAGAACAAGTCGTCGTTTGACCTGATGACTCGTTTAGTCCAACCGTGAAGACTAATGCAGAAAACAGGGGAACAACGGTCGGCCTAACGACTTATCGCCACTGTCGTATCGTGGGGTCTTCCGTCAAGTGCATTGTCTTGTCAATGCAAAAAAGTGATAAAGGCACAACTAGGGACATAAAGAATTGTTGGGTGGTCCAACGATTCATCAAGTGACCCGTCAATACTACACTGGAAGGCCAACAAAGTCAGGGCCTACGACTTATGTCATGACTCATTGGGATATACCACGAGTCATTCAATAAGTCGTTAGGTCCTAGGTAAGATTCCTCCCAAACGACTGATTAAAATTTCAAAACGAATCATTTGATTCCCTCACGAACCGTTATGTGGGTCATGGTTTATTTAATGATTCAAAACCCATAACCCGACCCACGTTCACCTAGGGCAAATAGTTGAGTTTAAACGGACAAAACACCGAGATCTTTTTTAACTTAAACCCATCACCCATCCCTGACCTACCATTACTCTAAACTAAAAAATATTCCCTCTCCTCCTTTTCCCAACATTCACCCACTGAATATTCCTTCTCATCTCACTCACCGCACACAAGCATTCACGACATCACTGATCACCCTACTGCACACCCGTGTTCAAATTTCTCAAGACTAAATCGTGAGTTCTTCTATGCTTACAATAATTTAATGCTTGACTTATGCCTGGTTGAACCATAAAATGCTTGGGTTATGCCTTATTGAACTATTATATTGACTGGTTGTAGTTTCATATTGAGAATAAACCCTAGATGACAATCCCACATTGAAAATCATGATTTAATTTAAATGCAATTGATTTGAAAAATTGGTTGTTTGTGCTTATAGGATTGAAAAATAGCAAGTAGAATGCAAGATAAGGGGGGTGAACTGAAACTCTTGAGCACAAGCCACATAACGAGTCATGGTATCACCTCACGACTCGTTGTGTAGCTCGTCCTGAGTGGAAACAATTAGTGGATTTACAGTGTACTTCATGAACGGTCTAACGAGTCATTGCCACAGGTAACGGCTCATGGTGACCAGTCGTTATGTTCATTGGTTCAGCACAGGAATTATAACCTGCAGACGACGAGCCACATCACGAGTCGTGGCCAGTGGCAACGACTCGTTAAGTCCCTCGTCAGTCTGCAGGAACACAGTTACATTTGCTTTTTGTTTCATCTAATCTTGTATATTAACGATTATTCCACATGTTCTATGGCACCTAAGGGAACTCCGAAAAAGGGTACGACCAAGAAACAAGTGCCGGAAAGAACTCAGCCCTCTTACCGTAGACTCAGGGATGATCCCTCATCTTTCGAAGAGTCAAGTGGATCGGTGGAAGAATATGAGGTTTCTGAGGAGCAGATCCAGTGGAGATCGATCAGGACTAGGACACAACACCCTAGGAATCTGACAGCCCTAGTCTCATCTCCTACCCCAATTGCTTAAGACCCACCGAGCTGAGCTGAAGAAAATGTTGGGGCCACAGTTCTAAGTGCCCCCGAGGGAACCACAGCTGCAGCACATGCAGAGGGGGCCGATGAGTCACATGCTCAACAGGGAAGCTCAGACAATGAGCTGACTGAGACCTCACAGACATCCATAGAGCAGACACGGATAATGAGGCGATGGTGTATACAGGGCATGAAGGAGATCTACAATAGGGACATCGAGCCCACTAATAAGGGCCACCTAAAAAGGAGTACAATGGAGGAGCCTCGATTGGTCACCACGGGGCTCCAGGACTTTCCTGAGCTGAAAGAACTATTTGATAAGTACAGGCTCCAGTGGTTGACTGAACCTTCAGGGAGCTACAGCCCGTGCCTGGTCAAAGAATTTTATGCAGCCTACGCAGCCACACTTAAGCGTATGACCTTGGGAGGCCAGGACTGGAAGAAGAGGCCTGCCTTGCAGCAGGTGTTGGTTAGGGAGACACAGGTTGATATATTAGAGAGGACCACTTCCAGATTGCTTTATGGTCCAGACTATCAGGCCCCAGTGAATATAGCCAAGTTTGATCACAAATTATCCGAGCACAAGAAAATCAAGATCAAGAAGTTGAACAGTGTTGAGCGCATCAGGCAGTATACTTGGCTTTCACGGATTATTTCCACGAGAGGACCTTTGGTTGAGTGGCTACATGGTATAGAGTCCCAGATCAAGAAGGTCACTCTCAACTTCCAGGCAAAATTTTGGTGGTACTTGGTTCGACACAGGCTGGTCCCGACCAGCAATGATAATGTCATGTCACCTTACCGAGCAGCATTAGTGGCAGGCATTATGGAGGGGTACGCCATTAACTTCCAGCAATACATTGCTGAGGAAATTCGAGAGCGGGCCATAGTAGATAGTACCACTATACCATTTCCATGCCTCATTAATTGACTCTGTCAGGAGGCAAAGGTGCCAAAGTTGCCAGCTATTGATTAGAGGATAGTGGTACAGAAGATTATAGATACTAGGTTGATCAGAGATGAGACAAACCCAATATCAAGGGCGAGGAGTCAGTCTGCCTCATCCACTAGAGCGACCATATTAGCAGAGGCATTTGGCAGAGGTATGCAGACCAATGTTGCAATCACTAATTTGGCAGCTGAGCTTACTGAGGGCATAGAGTCGGCTAGCCAGCCTGAGTCTACAGATGCAACTGACACCTCCGCACCTGCTGATGTTCCGGAGTCATCATCCATAGCAGCAACACCTACACCACCTGTTGCTCCTCCACAAGCCCCTACAGCCGGCCTAGTTACGATTTCTCAGGAATTTTTGGTTGACATGGCTAGGCAGTTGGCTAAGAACGAAAAGAAGCAGGCACATACGACTCTACAGGTTAAAGTTTTGATGGAGCAGGTAAAGCCTTGGGTGTTGAAGGAGTTGGAGGCATTATCTAGTTCTGTGCATAGTTGGTTAAATGCTTTTGAAAGGCGCATGGATGAGCGTCTACTCAGTTATAGGGGCCCAAGCTGACTAGATGGTATGCAGAGCTAGAATCTCTCAGAGCTGAGGTAGGGGATTTGGCTGCACGACAGGTAGCTGCAGTACCTCCACTTGTACTTCCAGTGATAGATGATGATAGCGAAGAAGAATTACCACCTATAGTTAATTTCATCACTGAGGAGCCGGTGGAGCAGGATAAGGGTAAGAGGTCGAGTGCAGAAGACAGTTTTAAGGAGGATGCTTCTCTGCTTCGTGCTCAGAAATGGGAGTGGAGAGAGATGGAGACAGCACTGCATATATTCAAAGAGGAGGCTCGACGGAGAGCCGAAATTGAGGCAGTGAGAGCTCTTGGAGAATGGACGAGCTCCATTGGTTCTGAAAATGCACCGACATAGCCCGGTAACACTAGAGATGACCAGGTTGCAAATGTCTAGGTTGCACAGGTATGTTCCCTCCCTTGCTTTACTTTTGCTTATATGTGCGTCGAGGACAACACATGCTTTTTTTGATGGGGGTGGGGAGGGATACCTGTGTAATTTTGGCTGAACATAACCCGAGGGTTTTTATTGCTGGATATCTTTTCCCTCGGGTGTTCCTTATCTAGTAGAACCGGCACATTTATAGTTGTATATTTTTGTGTTTGTTTGTGCCAGTCGAAAGAAAGTTAGGCGAACTTAAGGCAGTAAAGATCTTGAATTGTTGATTTTTTTTGTACTAATAATTTGATATCCCTCCTAAATTTTTTTTGTTTATATGTGTTAAAATCGACAAGTATGACCTTTGTGAATCTTTGCATGACATTGAAACTGTGAACATGTTTACCATTGTATCGTTGTGCCTGAACCAGCTGTTAGTAGAAGTGATGATGTTGACCTGTGCTATGTGTGAGTGAGATTTAGTAGTTAAATTTGGTTGTGTGTGTCAATCTAGAACTTGTCTATTCAGTCGTACCGAGATAGAGGATAGGAAACTAGGAAAGGATCATAAGCCATTTTTGATTAATGAGCCCACTTTAGCCTTAAAGACCTACCAAAAGAAAATAAACATCCCTTGATCCAAATTTTTGAGCTTAAATTGACCTTTCTTTTTGTTTACACCAATTCACCTTCCTGCTTTGATTAAGAATGAACCTGTTTTGGCCTTGATCCCTCCTTGGACACTGTGAACCTTAACTCAGCAAAATCACCTAAGTTGAGGGTGGCTATGATAGGGGTGATTAAGAAGAGTAGGGTGGAATGAAATTGGGCAGTGAAAATGAAAGAGTGGGTGCGGTGTGCATAATGAAAGAAAATAAAGAAATAAAAATGTTGTCAAAGAGTAAGAAAAGAAAAGAAAAGAAAAATGTGAAATCAATGAATGCTTGAAAGAAGAGGAACCGCACTCGTAGTTACAGATGAAAATAAAAGAAGAAGCAAGTAAAGAAAAAAAGGGGAGAAAATAGGGAAAAAGGTTAAAAGTGGAGTCAAGACTATGTAGTGCCAAGGAGGGTTAAGCTACTAATCCCATATGTACCATACCCGAACCCAATCCTACATTACAAGTTTAAAAAGTCCTATAGTGATCCTAGTTACCTGTGTTACACCCCGTAGAATTTCCGGCACTTAGATGACCTATTCGCACGTTGGTTAAGTATATTTGAAGGCCATACGTGCTAGGGAAAGGCCCGGGAAAAGATTGGACGAGAAACCCGTCGAAACCATCGCGGGAGGAGCCAGGCAGAGCCCCTCCTCGATGGCAGCGTGTCACGGAGGTGAGGCCTCCGCGATGGCTCCGTGACACGTTGCCCAGGTTCAGGCCCAAGTATATAAGCCCCCACTTCGGTTTAAAATCATTCACCACTTGAAAACAATTCCAGAACACGCAGTAAACAGAGAAAAATGAAGGAAAATTACATATTTCCGTCTGATTACGCTGCCAAACGCTGCCCAAACTCAAATTAATCCCAGATACCCGAGTATTTAACAGCAGAGAGCATTTCTACGGAATTAGTTTCGCGAAATACGGCCGACGAATCGGCGAGCCACCGAACTAAAGTAAGTAGAATTGCTCTAAATTAATGTCTATGTGTTCCTAGCTGAGAAGTGAATACTTCTCCCTTTTGGGCCGCTGAAAAATAGCGAGTTTTCAACCGTCTGTTGATAAGCCTAAGTTTAGGCTATAAACTACATCGAAAGTAACGTTGCTCTTTACAATAAAGCTGTATTTAGTATTGATTGACGTATTTATGAATGCAGTTGGGAGAAAATAGTTGAAGTACCAGCCGAGCTTCGTCCAACGGACGAATAGTAGAAGATAAGGTATGTAAAGTTAGTTTCCTTCGGCAAGTTAAGTAATATCAGTGTAGTGTAATAAATTACGGACCAGTAGAATGTTCAGGAGTCAAATGTTGCGTTATTATGAATGTTGGTACGATGTGAGAAACATTGGGTTGTAATGTATATGAAACCTATCAGTATGATATAGATTCTAACGCAAGCGTTAGAGATTGCCCAGTATATTCAGTGTGTGATGTAATATGCCATGTTAAGATATTGTTGTGTTCAGCTGAAACCCCGCGGAGTAGTACAGTATCCGTAAAGCACTTTAGAAATAGAATAGCAGGCTAAAATGAAGTTCAGAAAGCATGTCAGGAATAGTAAATCAGGTTACTACAGAAAATCAGTATACAGCATAGTTTAGCAGAAAGACTATATTTGTATATATATATATAGTACTTCCAGCCTCAGCATGTATCAAGTGTGTACATATTTCTATCACTAGTCCAGCATATAGTGTATACAGAAACTTAGTAAACAGCAGAGTTTCAGTAGAAACATTATCTTATGTAGCATTTGCCCAGTACAGCCCGGCAGGAGACTATATTCATATTTATACATCTTTACCTGCCTCAGCACGTATTAAATACGTACAGATTACTATCATTAGCCCAGCATGTAATATATATGATACTTTACCCCTATTAGCCTCAGTATGTGAGATACACAGACAGTATTACCAGTCGAGACCGTTGTATTGTTTGGGGTTGGATTACCTAGCATCCATGACCGCCCCAGGGTTAATAGCTGTATCGACTCGTCCACCAGAGGACGAGGATACGTCACTCTACGGAGTGGCATGCCGTCCCGCCAGGGGACGAAGATGGGATGCCAGTTTTTCCCCATATTTGTGCCTTGATCGGCCCTTACACACCCCAGTCGAGCGGATACGCCCGGGTGCAGATTCAGGAGTCCTCTGGACTCAGATGTAGTTATAGTCAGGGGCTCAGCGAGCCCAAGTGCATACCCAGGGGACCGGCAGGATGCTTACAGCCAGTATAGAAGATGGGATGACCGGGGTAGGGGTATAGATTCTGTGTTGATTGTACCTCCCGGCTTATGGGGGCCGGGTAAGGTTGTGTATGCCATGTTACGTTATGTATGTTATGTTATATTACAGTAGATACGGGCAGATTAGTAGTAGAATGATACGTCTCCAGGTATGATTCCTACTCCCTTCAGTATGATTAAGAACAGGTACGATCTACACCATCAAACAGTTAATCTACTCCTTCTTATTTTAGTTTGACAGTTATGTTATTGATTTCAGATATCCCTTCAGTTCTTACAGATTCAGTTATCTCCTACTATTCAGAATTTTTAGTTATATTACTTGTATTCAGCTGTATTCAGTTTGCTTTACATACTCAGTACCAGCGGTACTGACGCCTAGTGGGGCGCTGCATTACTTGCCTGCTGGTACCCATAGACGAGCAGGCGATACCGCGTGATCCCCACCAGCGGTTGAGTATTCAGCTCCTGTCATCCGGAGACTGAATTTCTAGAGGTGTAGTCCAGTTCTTTTTGTTGTACAGTACGGGTAGGTCGGGGTCCTGTCCCGATCATTTCTATTATCCTTCCTAGAGGCTTGCAGTCTGTATGTATCCCCTGTGGTCAGATGAGCCGGTCGTGTGAGGCCGTGCAGTTGTATAGTTGCCTTTACCCCTTTCTTTCTTTTGTAATGGCCGTGTGGGGCCATAGTTTTCCAGTAGTGGTGACCTTGCCGGTCACGTAGCTTTTCAGTATGTTATGTTTGAGTTACAGATAACTAGACAGCATGGTGGCCTTGTCGGCCCGCATAGGTTCCCCTGAATTAACATGTTTCTGGTCAGCTGTAATACAGGTACAGAAGGCTATAGGCCAATGGGCCAGGGGCTGTATTTACAGCCGTTATATAGCCCTTTGTTTCCATAAATGTGAGTTAGAGCCAGCCAGGCGCCAGATGCGCCCAGGCTTAACAAGTTCAGCAGGTCAGGTCCTAGTAGGACACCAGGTGCCAGTCATACCCCCCAAGGTGGGGTGTGACAAACTTGGTATCAGAGCCAGGTCGTATCCCAGGGAGTCTGCAAGCCGTGCTAAGTAGAGTCCTATCCATGGATGTGTTGTGCACCACATACTATGGGTAGGAGGCTGCAAGGCATGATAGGATGGTTGTCTTTTATTCTGATTCAGTCGTGCTATAGAGCGGTACAGTATAGGGTTGATTCCCTAAAATCTTACCATATTCTTTAGTTACAGATAATGTCAGACCAGCGTCATCCTATTACAGGTCGAAACTTAGACATCGCAGCAGGAGAAGGCACCAGCAGGATGCCTCCCCCTCATTTGGAGACAGCCCGATCAGAGGGATTTACAGAGGCATCATCCCAGCCTCCTCAGCAGTCCCCACCACGTCAGGAGCCACTTGGGGCGACATTACCTTCAGCAGCCCCTATATTGACTCCTTCTGATCAGGAGGTTAGGAGTGTTGTAGTTCTGTTAGCACAGATGATGGCTGCTCAGCGTCAGCCAATGCCATCTACAGTTGCAGAATCATCAGGAGGGCCCGGTAGTTCGAGGGTCCGAGAGTTTTTAGCCCTGAATCCCCCACAGTTCACAGGCACAGACCGAACAGAGGACCCCCAGGATTTTCTGGATCAGATGCAGAGAATCTTCAGTGTTATGCACGCCACGTCTACCGAGTCAGTCGAGTTGGCCGCATTCCGGTTACGGAATATATCGGTGTTATGGTATGAAAGCTGGGAGAGGTCCCGAGGGAGAGATGTTTCCCCTCCCACCTGGTCCAGCTTTTCAGGAGCCTTTCTGGATCATTATTTGCTGCGGGAGATTCGACAGGCCCGGGTAGACCAGTTCCTACATCTAGAACAGGGGGCCATGAGTGTTCGGGAATATTCTTTGCAGTTTGATTCCTTAGCCCGATATGCACCGGCCTTTGTTGATACTATGGCATCCAGAGTGCATCGCTTCATTACGGGATTGAATCCAAAATATGTTGAGATTTGCACTACAGCCACACTGCGAGAGGACATGGATATTGCTTGCATTCAGGCATTTGCTCAGAATATTGAGGGCATCAGACAGCGGCAACGAGAGGTCAGAAGGGTTAATCAGGAACAGCGTCGCCGGGACAGGCCAGTTGAATTACCGGGAGGGGCCCGGGGAGGACCCAGGCCCCGATTGTCAGACAGGCCGCCCAGGCCCCCACCTCCGTCACAGTCACAGGGGGGTAGATTCAGCCGCAGGGGGCAGTCAGGGACTGGTAGAGGCTCGCAGATGGCAGATTCACTATCACAGAGGAGGGCAGAGCAGAGTAGGTATACCCTACCACTTTGCCCTATATGCAATCGACGCCATTCTGGAGCATGCAGATATGGCTCCACCGCATGTTATATTTGTGGCCAAGAAGGCCATTTGATGAAAGATTGCCCAGCTAGAGGTCGAGAGGACAGCGATAGACAGGATAGGACATCAGCAGGGTCACGAGCCACAACATCCTCGACTGGGTGCAGGCCCTCAATTTCAGCAGGCAGGGGTCGGGGCAGATCAGGGGCCTCCAGTACAGGTGCGGGTCCAAGACGCACACATGCTTTACCAGGGAGACAAGATTCAGAAGCATCGCCTGATGTCGTGACAGGTATGCTAACTATCTGCTCACACCCTACTTATGTGCTAATTGACCCAAGGTCTACTTTGTCCTATATTACTCCATTTGTGGCACGGAAGTTTAGTATTGTACCAGAATCATTACAGCAGCCCTTTCTAGTATCTACGCCCGTTGGTGACTCTATCACAGCTAGCCGAATCTACCGCGGGTGTACAGTAGAGATTGTTGACCGTCAGACCACAGTAGATCTGGTCGAGTTAGAAATGATAGACTTCGATGCCATAATGGGTATGGACTGGTTAGTGCCATACTTTGCCAATGTTGAATGTTGGACCAAAACGGTCCGATTCCACTTCCCGGGGGAAGCAGTACGGGAGTGGAAGGGCAGCACCGTGACGCCAAAAGGTAGGTTTATTTCCTACCTTCAGGCGAGAAAGTTGATATCTAAGGGGTGTATTTACCATCTTGTCAGAGTTCAGGATGTCCAAGCAGAATTTCCGACACTCCAGTCTGTCCCAGTGGTAAATGAATTCCCAGATGTATTTCCTGATGAATTACCTGGTATTCCCCCAGAAAGGGAAATAGACTTTGCTATTGACTTGCTACCAGGCACTCAGCCAATATCAATACCTCCTTATCGTATGGCTCCTGCAGAACTCAGAGAATTAAAGGAGCAGTTGAAAGACTTGTTAGATAAAGGTTTTATCAGGCCGAGTACTTCCCCATGGGGTGCGCCAGTCTTGTTTGTGAGAAAGAAAGATGGCTCGCTCCGAATGTGCATAGATTATTGGCAGCTAAACAAAGTTACAGTAAAGAACAAGTATCCGCTCCCCAGAATTGATGACTTATTTGATCAGTTGCAGGGAGCCAGATACTTTTCTAAGATTGACTTGCGGTCCGGATACCACCAGGTCCGAGTACGTGAAAGAGATATTCCTAAGATAGCATTCAGGACCCGATATGGGCATTTTGAATTTCTGGTTATGTCCTTCGGGCTAACGAACGCCCCAACAGTTTTTATGGACCTGATGAACAGTATTTTCAGACCTTTCCTGGACTTGTTCGTGATAGTATTCATTGATGACATTCTGGTGTATTCTCGCTCTGAAGCAGATCACCGGACTCATTTGCGGACAGTGCTCCAGATTCTCAGGGGCCGCCAGTTGTATGCTAAGTTTTCGAAGTGTGAATTCTGGCTTAACTCAGTGGCCTTTTTAGGGCATATTGTCTCAGACACCGGTATACAGGTAGATAAGCAGAAGATAGAAGCAGTTAAGTCATGGCCTAGGCCTACCACCCCGACTGAAGTTCGTAGCTTTCTAGGGTTAGCAGGGTATTATCGGAGATTCGTTGAGGGATTCTCAACCATTGCAGCACCTTTAACTAAATTGACACAGAAAGCAGCAAAGTTTCAGTGGACGGAGGCATGCGAGCAGAGTTTCCAGGAATTGAAAGACAGGTTAACCTCCGCCCCAGTATTAGCATTGCCGGAAGGCACAGAAGGTTATTCAGTTTATTGCGACGCGTCAGGTGTCGGATTGGGTTGTGTGTTGATGCAGCATGGTAGAGTAATTGCATATGCCTCCAGACAGCTGAGAAAACACGAAAAGAATTACCCCACCCATGATCTAGAATTGGCCGCAGTCATCCATGCCTTGAAGATGTGGAGACATTACCTGTACGGCGTCCATGTTGATATTTACACAGATCATAAGAGCTTGCAGTACATTTTCACCCAGAGGGAGTTGAATCTGCGGCAACGCCGCTGGTTAGAGTTGTTGAAAGACTATGATGTGAATATTCTATACCACCCCGGAAAAGCTAATGTTGTAGCAGATGCCCTGAGCCGTAAGTCGATGGGGAGTTTGGCGTATTTACGGCCTGAGAAACGGAAGTTAATCAAGGAAATTCATCAGTTAGCTGATCTAGCCGTTCGAGTAATAGAAACAGAAAATAATGAAGCAGTAATTTAGAATTCTGCACTGTCATCGTTAGTTACAGAGGTAAAAGAACGGCAGTATAAGGATCCCGATTTAGTCCAGCTCAGAGATAGAGTTCAGGAAGGTAAGGAGCCAGATTTTCAGATAACCGAGGATGATGTGCTACATTGTAAGGGCCGCCTTTGTGTCCCGAATGTCGCAGGACTTCGTGGGCAGATCATGCATGAGGTACACTACGCTCGTTATTCCCTTCACCCAGGGGCGATGAAAATGTACCACGACATCAGAGACATCTACTGGTGGCCAGGTATGAAATCTGAGATAGCTGAATTTGTATCTAGATGTGCTAATTGTCACCAGGTGAAAGCAGAGCACCAGAAACCGGGTGGTTTGACTCAAGAGATAATGATACCTATGTGGAAGTGGGAAGTAATAAACATGGATTTTGTAACAGGGTTACCCCGTACTAGACGCAGAAATGATTCCATTTGGGTAATAGTTGACAGGCTGACAAAATCAGCTCATTTCCTGCCAGTAAGGGCTACCTTCTCAGCTGAGGATTATGCCGAATTATATATCAGAGAAATAGTTAGATTGCATGGGGTGCCGGTATCTATCATTTCAGACAGGGGGGCACAGTTTACAGCTAGGTTCTGGCAGTCGTTTCAGAAAGGTCTGGGGACGCAGATTAATTTGAGCACAGCATTTCATCCTCAGACAGACGGGCAGGCTGAACGTACGATTCAGACGCTCGAAGATATGCTGCGAGCGTGTGTGTTAGATTTTGGGGGTAGCTGGGATGAACATCTCTTGTTAATTGAATTTGCTTATAATAACAGCTACCATTCAGCTATTCAGATGGCGCCTTTCGAGGCATTGTACAGGCGAAAATGTAGATCGCCGGTGGGCTGGTTTGAGATAGGAGAATCAGCATTAGTTGGCCCAGACATTGTTCGGCAGTCCGAGGAAAAGATAAAGCTTATCCGAGAACGTTTACTGACCGCTCAGAGCCGCCAGAAGTCATACGCAGATAGGCGGCGCAGAAATCTAGAATTTTCGGTAAACGATTGGGTATATCTGAAAGTGTCCCCGATGAAAGGGGTAATGAGGTTTGGCAAGAAGGGCAAGCTTAGCCCAAGATTCATTGGGCCGTATCAGGTTCGGCGAAGAATAGGCCGCATGGCATACGAGTTGAACTTGCCTCCAGAGTTAGCGTCGGTTCACCCAGTATTCCATGTTTCTATGTTAAGGAAGTTCGTAGGGGACCCTTCTACAGTAGTTCCAGTTCAGGATGTCCAGATCACAGAAGAGTTAGCATATGAAGAGGTTCCTGTAGCTATTTTAGACAGACAGGTTCGCAGGCTAAGAACTAAAGATGTTGCATCTGTCAAAGTATTGTGGGGTAACAGAAATCGGGAGGAAATGACGTGGGAGGCTGAAGAAGATATGAAAATCAGATACCCTCACTTATTTCAGGCCTAGTCAAACGACAGGTATGTCCGTATCATTATTTATACAGCACTTTATGGTTGTATATTGTAAATGACAAAGAAAGAAGTGATATTTAGTTGTCCAGTGGATTTTAGAATAGTGTGTGCAGTGCCTGCATTGGACTTTTCTGCGTTTCAGGATTTTGCGATAGTCCATATTACAGGGGAAACTCTGCCCAAAATTTTTCCAGAAAAGTAAAGTAAGTAGTCCTCTAGATAACAGTGTACATTCGAGGACGAATGTTCTTAAGGGGGGGAGAATGTTACACCCCGTAGAATTTCCGGCACTTAGATGACCTATTCGCACGTTGGTTAAGTATATTTGAAGGTCATACGTGCTAGGGAAAGGCCCGGGAAAAGATCGGACAAGAAACCCGTCGAAACCATCGCGGGAGGAGCCAGGCAGAGCCCCTCCGCGATGGCAGCGTGTCACGGAGGTGAGGCCTCCGCGATGGCTCCGTGACACGTTGCCCAGGTTCAGGCCCAAGTATATAAGCCCCCACTTCGGTTTAAAATCATTCACCACTTGAAAACAATTCCAGAACACGCAGTAAACAGAGAAAAACGAAGGAAAATTATATATTTCCGTCCGATTACGCTGCCAAACGCTGCCCAAACTCAAATTAATCCCAGATACCCGAGTATTTAACAGCAGAGAGCATTTCTACGGAATTAGTTTCGCGAAATACAGCCGACGAATCGGTGAGCCACCGAACTAAAGTAAGTAGAATTGCTCTAAATTAATGTCTATGTGTTCCTAGCTGAGAAGTGAATACTTCTCCCTTCTGGGCCGCTGAAAAATAGTGAGTTTTCGACCGTCTGTCGATAAGCCTAAGTTTAGGCTATAAACTATATCGAAAGTAACGTTGCACTTTACAATAAAGCTGTATTTAGTATTGATTGACGTATTTATGAATGCAGTTGGGAGAAAATAGTTGAACTACCAGCCGGGCTTCGTCCAACGGACGAATAGTAGAAGATAAGGTATGTAAAGTTAGTTTCCTTCGGCAAGTTAAGTAATATCAGTGTAGTGTAATAAATTACGGACCAGTAGAATGTTCAGGAGTCAAATGTTGCGTTATTATGAATGTTGGTACGATGTGAGAAACATTGGGTTGTAATGTATATGAAACCTATCAGTATGATATAGATTCTAACGCAAGCGTTAGAGATTGCCCAGTATATTCAGTGTGTGATGTAATATGCCATGTTAAGATATTGTTGTGTTCAGCTGAAACCCCGCGGAGTAGTACAGTATCCGTAAAGCACTTTAGAAATAGAATAGCAGGCTAAAATGAAGTTCAGAAAGCATGTCAGGAATAGTAAATCAGGTTACTACAGAAAATCAGTATACAGCATAGTTTAGCAGAAAGACTATATTTGTATATATATATATAGTACTTCCATCCTCAGCATGTATCAAGTGTGTACATATTTCTATCACTAGTCCAGCATATAGTGTATACAGAAACTTAGTAAACAGCAGAGTTTTCAGTAGAAACATTATCTTATGTAGCATTTGCCCAGTACAGCCCGGCAGGAGACTATATTCATATTTATACATCTTTACCTGCCTCAGCACGTATTAAATACGTACAGATTACTATCATTAGCCCAGCATGTAATATATATGATACTTTACCCCTATTAGCCTCAGTATGTGAGATACACAGACAGTATTACCAGTCGAGACCGTTGTATTGTTTGGGGTTGGATTACCTAGCATCCATGACCGCCCCAGGGTTAATAGCTGTATCGACTCGTCCACCAGAGGACGAGGATACGTCACTCTACGGAGTGGCATGCCGTCCCGCCAGGGGACGAAGATGGGATGCCAGTTTTTCCCCATATTTGTGCCTTGATCGACCCTTACACACCCCAGTCGAGCAGATACGCCCGGGTGCAGATTCAGGAGTCCTCCGGACTCAGATGCAGTTATAGTCAGGGGCTCAGCGAGCCCAAGTGCATACCCAGGGGACCGGCAGGATGCTTACAGCCAGTATAGGAGATGGGATGACCGGGGTAGGGGTATAGATTCTGTGTTGATTGTACCTCCCGGCTTATGGGGGCCGGGTAAGGTTGTGTATGCCATGTTACGTTATGTATGTTATGTTATATTACAGTAGATACGGGCAGATTAGTAGTAGAATGATACGTCTCCAGGTATGATTCCTACTCCCTTTAGTATGATTAAGAACAGGTACGATCTACACCATCAGACAGTTAATCTACTCCTTCTTATTTCAGTTTTGACAGTTATGTTATTGATTTCAGATATCCCTTCAGTTCTTACAGATTCAGTTATCTCCTACTATTCAGAATTTTTAGTTATATTACTTGTATTCAGCTGTATTCAGTTTGCTTTACATAGTCAGTACCAGCAGTACTGACGCCCAGTGGGGCGCTGCATTACTTGCCTGCAGGTACCCATAGACGAGCAGGCGATACCACGTGATTCCCACCAGCGCTTGAGTATTCAGCTCCTGTCATCCAGAGACTGAATTTCTAGAGGTGTAGTCCAGTTTTTTTTGTTGTACAGTACGGGTAGGTCGGGGCCCTGTCCCGATCATTTCTATTATCCTTCCTAGAGGCTTGCAGTCTGTATGTATCCCCTGGGGTCAGATGAGCCGATCGTGTGAGGCCATGCAGTTGTATAGTTGCCTTTACCCCTTTCTTTCTTTTGTAATGGCCGTGTGGGGCCATAGTTTGCCAGTAGTGGTGACCTTGCCGGTCACGTAGCTTTTCAGTATGTTATGTTTGAGTTACAGATAACTAGACAGCATGGTGGCCTTGTCGGCCCGCATAGGTTCCTCTGAATTAACATGTTTCTGGTCAGCTGTAATACAGGTACAGAAGGCTATAGGCCAATGGGCCGGGGGCTGTATTTACAACCGTTATATATCCCTTTGTTTCCAGAAATGTGAGTTAGAGCCAGCCAGGCGCCAGATGCGCCCAGGCTTAACAAGTTCAGCAGGTCAGGTCCTAGTAGGACACCAGGTGCCAGTCATACCCCCCAAGGTGGGGTGTGACAACCTGTCTGAAAATTGAGGTATTGAAAGTAAAGGCAAGCCTATGGCATTGCATGCATACAGTTAGAATTTCTTTATGAGAGTGAGTGTGATCTTACCTAGTCCCAAGATAAATACATTGAAATAATCATATACACATGAGTGGGTATGGGAATTCTTTGAGGTAAGAGCATTTGGTAAATAAAATCGTTTGTAAATTATCTGGGTCAGTGGTATAGATTTATGTGCATGGTTGCAAGTGACAGTGTTTTGCCATGTTTTGATTCCTCTGTGTCATGGTTGAAAATTTTGCATATGCATTGTGATTTGAGTTGATATGATAAAGGAGGGGTTATAAATTTGATTTGATGAATAATTCAGACTGTCGTAAGTTTCCTAGAGTTCTTTCGATTGAAGCGTCAAAGTAGTTTAGTTTAGTTTATTTTGTTTTATTTTATTTTTGTCTGAGGACATGCAAAAGTTCTAAGTTGAAGGTGTTAATGTACCTTGATTATTAAGGCACTTTCGATGCTTAAAACTAAGGAAATATGAAAATTCCAGGTGTGTTTAAGTAGATATAATGTGTTTGTGTTAAGAGTTGCAGGAAAATAGGTTCGGAAGTGAAATAGGCAAAGTAAGGCGTAAAACAACTTAAATAGAGGTTTCTAATCATGTCACAAGTCGTCGTCACTGTGCACAACTCGTTGCTAAGGCCGTGGGATGGGTTAAATATTTGAATCTGAAGGAATAGTGCACTTCATGGATTGAAGGCACGACTTGTTACATCTGGTAACGAGTCATGTAGCCAGTCGTGAAGACCGTAAGAAGATTCTTAAAGAAATAAATAGTAGAGATAATGGACGACGTTATGAGTTGTCAGCTGATTGAACAACTCGTTGGGAGATCATTGGAGGGAATCATAGGGTGCATTGTAGAATTGAAGAAGCTAGACCACGAGAGGCCTAACGACTCGTGCCCAGACACAATGAGTTGTTAGGTGACCCGTTGCCACGACTAGGCCTAATGCTGAGGACGACTGTGCTTGATTGATCACGACTCGTTTGAGGTCTTAATGAGTCGTTACTTAGCTCATGACCACTGACGACCTGAGTTTCGATTTTAATTAGGAAAAGGTTTCTTTGGAACTATAAATATCTTATTTAGGTTTATTTTTGAGAGTACAGTTTATTATTATATTTCACATATATTTTGGTGTTGTGTACTATTATTCTTGGTTCAAGAAACAAAGTTTACAATTTTGTTCTTGAGTTTGAGGATCAAAAGCAACATTGGAATTTGTTTATCGGTTTTGGAGTTATCCTCAATTCACTTGGTTTTCTTCTACGAATTTCTGTAAGTTGCAGTTATAAATTATTCTTTATTTTGTGATTGTGATCATACAAACATGAGTAGCTAAATCTATAACTAGGGTTGTGGGAACCATGATGAATTAACACACATAGGTAAAAATACTTAGGGATTCTTGAACGGAGTTTATGCATGTATTGTTTCTCTCTTCGTTTTACTTGATTCTTCACAGTTGCAAACGTTAGATATTGTCTTATTCTTATTCACCGAACCAAGGGGATAATGAGTGGGAAAAGAGTTTAACAACTGAGATTTGAGGTATCAACCCTCATCTAATAGCTAAACCTTGTCCGGGAATAGCTAATTTGATATTAAGGGTAAGGGTTAGTTAAGCATATACCCTTATACAGACCAAGTTGCGTGGTGATAATCATCTAGATAGGGGACCAACCATTTAGGTGAATTTAACTTAATAATACTGAATACTAAATACCGGAATCGATCACTAGTATAAAATCTTGTGGTTATGAAGTCATGGGGAACAAAATTCTAGCCACCTTGTTAATTGAATAGAGCCAAAATTGACCTAATCATCTTTTAGTTTCTACTTTTATTTTATTTTGTTTTTCAAAACTTTTCCTATAGAAAATAAGTAAGCCGATAATATTAGCTAAACATATTAACTTAAGTTCTTTACATATTCCCTGTGGGATCGACCCCAACCTCTCAATTGGGTTTTATATTTGACATCGACCACATTATATCTCATTACGAGGTGTAATTTGGGAGACATCACCTTCCTATCTCGAATTTACAAGTCAAACTCCTACAGCAATAATATCCACCTAATCAACCTAGGCTTACCATCCTTCTTGTTAAATAAGTACCATATCTACGCATGATCCGTGTGCACCACCACTTTTGTCCCCACAAGATAGGACCTAAATTTATCGAATGCATACACCAGTGCCAGCATCTCCTTCTCTGTGACAGTATAATTATTCTGAGCAGCATCCAGTGTTTTGCTTGCATAGTATATGGAGTGAAAAATCTTTTCTCTCCTCTGCCCCAGTATTGCACCCACGGCCACATCACTGGCGTCACACATCATCTCAAATTGGCGCTCCCAATCAAAAGCAATTAGAATAAGAGTTTCCACCAGCTTCTTCTTTAGCTCCTCAAAAGCACTGACACATTCAGCCCTAAACTCAAACTTTACATCTTTTTTAAGTAGCCTACACATCGATCTGGAGATCTTTGAAAACTGAATGAACTACCTATACAACCCAACATGTCCCAAGAAACTGCGGACACCCTTGACAGACACTGGCAGTGGCAACTTCTCAATAACCTCTACCTTGGCACGATCAACCTCCAAGCCGCTTTGTGAAACTTTGTTGGAAAAGTACAATGCCTTCCTTGAATAAAAAGTGGCACTTCTCCCAATTCAATACCAAGTTCGTATCTTCAAACCCTTGCCAAGACCCTGTCCAGATTCTACAAACATACAGCAAATGAGTTACCAAAAATAGAGAAATTATCCATAAATACCTCTACATAGTCTTCCACCATGTCATGAAATATAGCCATCATGCATCGTTGGAAGGTGGCTGGTGCATTGCATAGCCCAAAAGGCATACGCTTGAAGGCGTACGTCCCATATGGACAGGTAAATGTGGTCTTATTTTGATCTTCTGGGGCGTGCTATTTGATTATAGCCAGAATAACCATCCAGAAAGCAATAATACTCCTGGCCTGCAAGTCTGTCCAATATCTAGTCAATGAATGAAATGAGATAGTGGTATTTCCTGGTAGCCTCATTTAATTTTCTATAGTCCATGCAAATCCTCCAGACTGTGACCGTGCGAGTAGAAATCAACTCATTCTTCTCATTAGTGATAATTGTCATGCCCCCTTTCTTTGGAACACACTGAATCGGGATGACCCACTCACTGTCAGAGATTGGATAGACCACTCCTGCATCTAACCACTTAATTACCTCATTCCGCACCACATCTTTCATCACTAGATTCAACCTTCTTTGATGATGTACAATCGGTTTGGATCCTTCCTCCATCAATATCTTGTGCATACAAAAGGCCTACTAATTCCTCGGATGTCTGACATTTGTCGTCATATGGCTCTCTTTCTCTTTTTCAGGACCACCAATGCTTATTGAACCTGTGAATCTGTTAGTCCAGAAGAAATAATGACCTGCAATGTATCAGCTTCCCCAAGAATGCATACTTGAGGTATGGAGGCAATGCCTTCAGCTCCAGTTTGGGGGCCTCCTCAACAGATGGATTAGGTGGAGGCTCCAAAGATCTTGGTAGAGATTCAAACCCCTACTTTCAAAAAAAACATGTTGGCAACATTCAACACTTGAATCATCTCATAGGTTGCAACATCCCAAAATTGATCATGTCCCACCAATGCTCTTTTCAAGGGATCCTTTGGGATAATAAGCTGAAGTGCTAACTCTTGGTCAATAACAGTGGTGGCTGACAGCTCCTCATAAATATCATAGAGCTTCATGGATTTATAGACATCAAACACTTTCACCTTGTCATGGGCTCTCATAGTTAGCTGCCCTACAGCTACATCTATCAAAGCTCGTCTGGTTTCCAAAAAGGAACATCCCAAAATAAATGGGACTTCTGAGTATGGATCAAAATCAAGGATTATGAAATCCACTGGAAAAATAAGGGAGCCTACTTGCACTAGCACATCTTCCACAATTCCATCTGGTCTCGCCAACGAGTAGTCCGCTAGCTACAAAAACACAATTGTGGGTCTTGGAATTCCCAAACCCAACTTCTTGAATACAGAGGTGGGCGTCAAATTAATGCTCGTCCCAAGATCACATAAACCGTGAGCTCTAATGGACTTCCCAATGGTGATCTGGATAGTAAAATTTCCCAAATCTTTGAGCTTTGTAGGCAGTCTATTCTATATCCGTGATGTACACTCCTCAATAAGTGAAACTGTGGCATACTCCATCAGTCTGCTCTTGTTATCCATAACATCTTTTATGTATTTTACATACTTCAGAATACCCTGCAAAATATCCACCAGTGGAAGATTAATATATACCTGCTTTAATGCTTCTATAAATTTTTTGAAGCATGCTTCTTCCTTATGATTCCTCAATCTATGAGGGAAAGGGGATGGTGGTGGTGACTTCACAGCTCCTGTTGAATTTCCACTCCCCACTTCTCTATCATTTTCCTCGGCCTCATCCTCTATAATATCAGCTTTTTGTGTTGGCTTTTCTGGCACCAACTCCTTTAGTTGTTTACCACTCCTGGTGGTGACAGAATTTACCTACTTAGGGTTGGTGTCTGAATCGCTCGGCAACCCACCCCGGAGTCGAGTATTCTATGCTCCAGCTAGCTGTCCCAGCTGAATCTCCAAAGCTTTTATAGTTAATTGTTGATTTTTCATGTCGTCTGTCAATTTTACTTGGTCACCCGCCGTCTGAGCTTGGTTGGCTATAATTTTCTTCAGCATGTCTTTAATGTTGATGGACTTAGTTGGAGAATTATTCCCTCTGAATTGGGGCTGGAAATTCTTATGTGCCCCTTGATTTCTGTGCGGACCCTGATTCGAACTTTGGCCTTGGTGACTATTACCACCCCATAAAAATTTTGGATGATTCCTCCAGTTGGGGTTGTAATTATTGCCACAATGCTAATTATTGCTCCTTTGCGCATTCCCAACAAAATAAACTGAATCTGGGTTAGCACCACATGTCTCAGCTGAGTGTTTACTGCTTCCACACACTTCACATTACACTTGTTGGACTGTATTGGCTGGAACTTGCGGCTGCTCCAAGTTCATGTTATTGAAGTGAGTGTTCAACTGATTCTATAATGCAGCTATCTGTGCAGCAATAGCTGTTAGCCCATCCACCTCTAAGACGCCTGTCGCTCACTTCACCACACCTCTAGGTATGTTAGCATTCTGCTTTGGGTTTCCCTGCGAAATTCTGCTCAACAATGTGTACAATTCCTCATAAGTCTTTTCCAAGGCTTGCCCACTAGCTGCAGAGTCTAAAAGGATTTTGGTGTGAGACTCCAAGCCTTCTATAAAAGTGTGTACCAACACATCATTTGACTGGTGATAGTGAGGACAATCTATCAGCATAGACTTGAACCTCTCCCAAGCTTGGCATAGGTTGTCACCATCTTTCTATTTGAAACTTAGAATCTGACCTCTGAGCTTTGCTATCTTCCCAGAAGAAAAGAACCTAATCAAAAATTTCCTAGCCAGATCATCCCATGTGGTTATAAAGTTAGGTGGTTCAGCTTTCAGCCACCTATTCGCTTCCACCAGCAAGGAAAACGGAAATTATGTAAGCCTCACATAGTCTGATGATAACCCTGTGGGTATGTATGGGTCACTTATCTCCAAAAAATTTTAATTAGGTACTGTTGCGGGTTTTTATGGGGAGACCTGTGAATTGTCCGCTAGTATGCAAGAGCTACACCATATTCTGTTTCAGCTCAAATCTACCACCTAGCTCCGGCCTAGAATGCTAGAGGTAACATTGTTACCGTGTGGGATTTCCACCTCGCGCACTAGTCTTGCTATCATTATTTCGAGCAACAACTCTTCCTGCCCAACTGGTGGATGTTGTTGTTGTTCCAAAATCTCTCTCTGTAACAACTACAAATTTCTTTCGAGAGCTTCTCTCCTTAGCAAATGGAAATGTCGTTCAGGGTCCAACAATGGGTCCACCAGATCTTTATTCCTTGCCAGCTTTCAAAAATTGCTTTGTACCTGCAAGTGTAGCAGCTAAGATAAAGTTGTCAACACTTGTACAAAAAAAATAGCGAAACTAAAACCCAAAATTTCACTAATTTTCCCCAGCAACGACCCCAAAAACTTATTATTGCCCAAACACACGCAAGTGCACGTGGTCGTACAAGTAATATAGTGTCTCTTTCAAGTCAGATATCGAACCCACAGGGACTGTGACTTAGTGAGTTTTCTATTTCAGTCTTCACAATTATTCTACACAAGTGTGTGAATAACCCAATGAATTAAGAATTTTATAAATTTAAATTTATAAAGTAACAATCAACAAAGCTAAGAAAGTTGATTAAATCAATAAACAAGAATATTTTAAGGTTAAATCATGGGATGCAATCATGTACAACATATATTTTTCTTCAGCTACGTTCTCTATCGGATTGATGGTTATGATAAATTAAAGGCTGACTGTGGTCTTTCAAACCTCTAGCCAATTTCCTAATTATGAACTTTGCAACTACATGTTTTAAATTGTGATGCAATAACTCATCTTAGGTCTAGAAGCATTAGCCCCCTTTGTTAATTGAATATGGCATTGCAAGTATATTTCTATCCCACACACGAATTTACAGCAAAAATAAGAACACATTCCCCTATTCCTTGTTCTACCCTAATCATTCTTCTTTCAGAGTCAAATAAAGATTATGATTTATTTTAATGTTGGCCAAACACTAAAATACAAAGAGCAGGAATAGAAAAACAACCATTCATTATAGAAAAACATCAAACCGAAAATAAAATAAAATCATACAATTATGCAAATAGCCTCAACCTCATAATGAGATGAATTAGCCACTCAATATGTGATTAAATATCTCCAAACAAGTTTTTAGCATAAGAATAATTGAAATTTAGAAGAAAAGAGAAGAGAATGAACCCTAGAGTTTTCTTCAGCTCAACTATCATTTTCCACGTTCTTGCTAATATTTCAGATAATGAAAAATAATAATCTAAGTATTCTATTTATACAAGTGAAAAATTACTTAGTGAATAACTAGATCCATGACATGAAGCTCATCGCGGAGGAATTGCTCCGTGACACGGAGTTGTCGTGGAGGCTCACTAGGATTTGGGGAGTTCTGGGAAGCCAAGCTCCGTGTCACGGAGCATAAAGCGCCAAAAATGATCCGTGACACAGACCAAACGCGGACCCTCACTAGAAATTTTTATGCCCACTAAAATAAACAAGCGTCGTGTCACGGAGGCCATCGCGCCATTTGTGCTCTGTGACACGGACCCATCGCATCCTTCATTGTTTCATGCCTTGAAAAGTTAATTTTTTTCCTACCAAAGCATTGTGGCATGTTTTTAAACACAAACAATTCCCAACGTGACATGGGAGTGAGTTCCAACATCAATTTTTACGCTCTCTGAACTTCTCGTACTTCAACTCTGAGTGTCATCCGCAAAACCAAGCTGAAATTATTATCTTTTCCACGTGCAAAAAGTCAAATCACATTTATTAGTCCACAAGCATAATTAATTCAAAACTTTCCTGAATACATTAGTATTATCCTCAACTAGGCTACGGTATGGTTGAAAATACGGCATTGGGTCGTATAAATACTCCCAAGATTAAAATCTGAAACGAAATAAAATATCCCAATTGAGCACAATCATCCAAAACAAAACAAAACAATAATGCCAAGATTCGATTGTCATTTCACTAGACATCTACGTACAAAACTAGAAATGATAAGTCTAGAAAATAAAAGAACTAAAATGTTCGAAGGAAAGACATCTTCAATGGAGGAGTGGGACTGCCCGTCTTGCGGTCGCTCACCTTTCCAAGAAAACTGTTGCTTTATAGGAGAGGATGAGATTGGCTTTTTGGATCGAATTCTGCACTCATAAAAGAAGTGTAGGAGTAGTGTCAGTACGAAATACAATATTGATAGGCATCATTGGCCGACCTTACATAATAACATATAAGAAATGCAACAACAATATAAAACTAGTTCAAAACATCATACATAATATACAATACATTTCAGGAACTTAGATCTGCACAAGTAACAACCGATATGCTCACTGGATTAGGCCTTTCATTGCAGTGGTTACTTGACCGATGCAGCGGTATTGCCTTGGACAATAGCTCAACTTAGTTGCACCTTCATCATTTCACCAGCTTTTAACCATTCACGCAGTCTCGGGCTTATTCAAATATAAATATAAGTTATAGACATCGATTCACAATTGTTACATAATCACATGTGGTATAAAGTGAATCATAATGATCTTGGGCAAATTTATATGCCCAAGTGATACTCAAATGTGTCATTTTGCCTTGTTTATCTATCGATGTTTGTACATTTTCATGTGAATTGTAATAAAATGTGAATTTATACTAACCAACATGATTAGCGTTGTTTTGCAGGAAAAATATAAAGTTATGAAGCTAAGATGCATGTTGGGAGAAATCGGAATTGGACTCGGAAGCGGGCAAGGGAAAAAGCACAAGTAGAGCATGAATTAAAGGGGCTCCGTGATGGAGCCGTGTCACGCTGTCATCGCGGATGCACTCTGCCTGGAGGGTGAAATTTTGCCTAATTCCAGTGAAGGTGCGCGTTGGGGCCGTGGCACGTTGGCCTAGCCCCGCGTTGCATGCCGTGCCACGTTGGGCCTAAATACCTGGACGTCCGAATTCCAGTAAGGGTCCGCGTTGGTGGCGTGTCACGGAGGAAGTGCTCCACGATGCACTCCGTGACACGTTGCTTGTTATTCCGGAAAAAATTCCCACTAGTATAAATAGAACACTTAGGTTCATTTTTAATAATTCTGACTTGGTTGAGCAAGAACGTGGGTTACAGGCAGTTAAGGGGACGAAAATCTCAGGGTTTTTCTCTATCTCCTTCTTCTTTATTTCAATTGCTTGTATGATTAACACTCATTTAACGATGTTTAATCCACAAATGAATGGCTAAATCCTCTTCTTGCTGAGGTTAAGAACAATTGTATTGAAATGTAATTATTGATAAATTGGTTTTTCATCTTTTCTTCCATGGTTGTTCTATTGATTCTTGTTCTTACTGCATTAATGTGTGGCCAACGTTAATGTATATCTAAAAAGTCCGGTTTCACTCGAGAGAGCAAGAAATTGGAAAGTTGTGAATTAATAGGATATGATCTTTTCTTAGGGGTAGCAATAACCATTAAGGGCAAGGTTCGAATCAGGGGGCGGAAAGAACTCAAGGAGGACAGCAGAACTATCAGGCACAATATAGAAGCAACAATGCACCTCCTCCACCACCATCACCCAGCATTGAGGAAATGTTCAAGACAATGATAGCTAACCAAGCTCAATTGTAGGCTGACTACGTGAAATTGGCAGCCGAGGTAAAGAACAATCAGTTAGCTACAAAGGCGCTCGAGTACTAGTTTGGGCAATTTGCTGGAGCCCAAAACACTAGGCCTAGAGGAGGACTTTCGAGCGACACGGATCCCAACCCCAAGCAAGTGAATGCAGCGACCACAAGGAGTGGTTTGCAGCTTAAAGAGGTGGAACCAGAAAGACCACCTCAACAATCGGGAGCAGCAGAAACTGAGAGGGAGAAAAGTGATGAGAGGGGGAAGAAAAAGGAGGCTGAACCAGAAAGACCACCACCCCTGTTCCCTCAACGATTAAAGAAACACAAGGAGGAGGCGTGTTTTAAAAAGTTCATGGAGGTGCTTAAACAGGTACATATTATCTTACCTCTTGTTGATGTTTTGCAGGGAGTGCCGAAGTACGCAAAGTATATTAAGGACATCGTGGCGAACAAAAGCAGGTTAACTGAGTACGCTACGGTGGCTCTTACGGAGGAGTGCACTTCCCGGATACAAAATAGGTTGCCCACAAAGCTCAAGGACCCTGGGAGCTTTACAATACAAATTACAATTGGGCATAGTATCCGAGCTCGCGGATTATGTGATTTGGGAGCGAGCATTAACTTGATGCCGTCATCGGTATTCAAGAAGTTGGGGCTAGGGAGTCCTAGACCAACAACAGTGATCTTGCAACTAGCGGATCGTTCCTTAGCCAGACCTGATGGCATTGTGGACGACGTGATGGTGCAAGTGGGCTCCCTTATCTTCCTAGTAGATTTCGTCGTGCTGGATTTTGAGCCAGACGCGGAAGTCCCATTTATTTTGGGACGTCCCTTCTTAGCTACCGGGAAAGCACTTATTGATATAGCTGCAGGGCAGCTAACTATGCGAGCACATGAAAAAGTTGAGGTATTTGATGTGTTTAAGGCCATGAAGCTGCCGGCCATACATGAGGAGCTTTCAGCAATCAGTGTGGTTGATCAAGAAGAAATTTGTCAGGTTGTTGAATCTCAAGATCCACTGAAAAGAGTGTTGATGAACTCCGATCATTTTGGAGATAGAGACGCTTATGAGGTGGTACAAATGCTGAATGAGTCACAAAGGCATCCGAGGAAACAAGAATTTCAGTCTTTGATAAGATCTCTGGAACCGTTACCGAAACCATCTGTTGAGGAAGCACCAAAGTTGGAATTGAAAGAATTGCCTCCCCATTTAAAATATGTCTTTCTGGGGGAAGATGAGACATTGCCGGTTATCATCTCCGCAGAATTGACGGAGGCACAGGAGAAGGAAGCATTGGGTGTCCTCAGAAAAAGGAAGAAAGCAATGGTTGGCAAATGTTAGATATTCAGGGTATCAATCCAGCTTTTTGCACACACAGGATTTTCATGGAGACAGGAGCAAAACCAACCGTTCAGCCTCAGCGAAGGCTAAATCCAGCAATGAAGGATGTGGTTAGGAAAGAAATAATTAAGTGGCTTGATGCAGGCGTGGTCTACCCGATTTCAGACAGTGAATGGGTCAGCCCCGTTCAGTGCGTTCCAAAGAAAGGAGGGATGACCTTGGTCACCAATGAGAAAAATGAGCTGATTCCTACACGAACCGTCACAGGCTGGCGGATTTGCATGGGCTATAGAAAGCTTAATGAAGCCACAAGAAAAGATCATTATCCTATCCCATTCATTGATCAGATATTAGATAGGTTGGCTGGACAGGAATATTATTGTTTCCTTGATGGGTACTCTGGTTATAACCAAATAGCCATAGCTCCGGAGGACCAAGAGAAGACTACTTTTACCTGTCCTTATGGGACATATGCTTTTAGACGGATGCCATTTGGGTTATGCAATGCACCCGACACATTTCAGAGATGCATGATGGCTATTTTCCATGACATGGTGGAGGATTTTGTTGAGGTATTTATGGATGATTTTTCTGTTTTCGGTAATTCGTTTGCTACTTGTTTGCAGAATCTTGACAGGGTGTTGGCTCCCTGCGAAGAATCCAACCTTGTACTAAACTAGGAGAAATGCCATTTCTTAGTTAAGGAAGGCATTGTCCTTGGCCACAAAGTGTCTCGCAAGGGCTTGGAGGTCGATCGTGCTAAGATCAAGGTTATTGAGAAGTTACCACCACCTGTGTCGGTCAAGGGTGTTCGCAGTTTTCTTGGGCATGCAAGTTTCTACAAACGGTTCATCAGAAACTTCTCCAAAATTTCTAGACCATTATGCAAATTGTTAGAAAAAGAGGTGAAGTTTGAGTTGGATGATGAGTGTGTTAATGCATTCGAGGAGTTGAAGCAGAAATTGATAGAAGCACCTATCCTTACTTCTCCAGATTGGGGACAACCATTTGAGTTGATGTGTGATGCAAGCGATGTGGCTGTGGGAGCTATATTGGGGAAGAGAAAAAATAGAATCTTTCATTCTATTCATTATGCAAGCAAAATGCTGAATACTGCCCAAAGTAATTATACAGTCACAGAGAAGGAGATGCTAGCATTGGTGTTTGCATTTGACAAATTTAGGTCCTATTTGGTGGGTTCAAGAGTAGTTGTGTACACCAATCATGCAGCGATTCGGTACCTGTTTAACAAGAAGTACGCTAAGCCCAGGCTGATCAGATGGATCCTGTTGTTACAAGAGTTTGACCTCGAAATTAAGGACAGAAAGGGGAGCAAAAATCAGGTGGCAGATCACTTATCGCGATTGGAGAGCCAGTCGCATGTGAAGGAAGGTGATAACATCAATGAGGAGTTCCTGGATGAGCATCTCTTGGCAGTAGGGGAAGCTGAAGTTCCCTAGTACGCAGACATAGTCAACTTGCTAGTGAGTGGAGTCTACCCACCTGAAGCGACAGACCAGCAGAGAAGAAAGTTGAGGCATGATTGTCGGTACTTTATTTGGGATGAGCCATACTTATTTAAATAGGGACCGGGTCAGGTGATGAGAAGATGCATCCCGGAGAGTCAGATTGCAGAGGTGTTAAGGAGTTGTCACTCTTCGTTGTATGGGGGGCGCCATGGAGGCGAGCGGACAACGCACAAGGTTCTACAGTCAGGGTTCTTTTGGTCTACCCTGTTCAGAGACTCTATGGCATATGTCAAAATGTGTGATAGATGTCAGCGTACAGGAACAATTGATAGAAGACAAAAGATGCCACGCATTGATTTCATGGGCCCATTCCCACCGTCATTTGGTAATCGTTACATCTTGGTGGCCGTTGATTATGTATCAAAGTGGGTGGAAGCAATAGCTTGCCTCAGGAATGACAACAAGGTGGTAACAAAATTTGTGAAAAAACACATTCTCACCAGGTTCGGGACACCCCGAGCCATTATCAGTGATGGAGGGGCTCATTTTGTCAATGCAAGTTTCAAGAAGCTACTAGCCAAGTATGGGGTGCGCCACAAGGTGGCAACAGCATACCACCCCCAAACTAGTGAGCAAGTAGAGGTGTCAAATAGAGAAGTGAAGAAGATTCTCCAAAAAACAGTAAATACGCAACGGAATGATTGGTCAAGCAAACTTGATGATGCGTTGTGGGCGTACAGAACTGCTTACAAAACACCTATTGGAACTTCACCATATCGATTAGTCTATGGTAAAGCGTGTCATCTGCCAGTGGAGCTAGAGCACCGAGCCTTCTGGGCCGTGAGGAAATTGAATATGGACTTAGAGCTAGCGGGCAAGAGGAGACTAATGCAACTCAGTGAACTTGAAGAGTTTCGCTGGCATGCTTATGAGAGTGCTAAGTACTACAAAGAAAAAATGAAGAGGTGGCATGACAAGCATGTGGTGCATCGTATTTTTGAGCTGGGGCAGAAAGTATTGCTCTTCAATTCAAGATTGAAGCTATTTCCAGGAAAGCTGCGGTCCAAATAGTCGAGGCCATTTGAGGTGGTGAGAATGACCCCGCACGGGGCAGTAGAGTTGTGGCAAGAAGATAGGAGTGCCACGTTCTTGGTCAATGGGCAAAGATGTAAGCATTACTAGGGTGAGGACGGTGGTCGAGAGAAGACGTCTGTCACCCTAGAGGATGACTGAGCTAAATGATGTCGAGCCGCGATGGTAAACCAGGCGTTGCACGAGAGGCAATCCGTGAAATTTTTGTTGTAATATTTTATTAGATTTCGTAGAAAAAGAAAAAAGAAAAAAAATGAGAAAAATAAAAATAAAAGCAAAAAAAATGTGCATTTCATGTGAAACCTATATATTCTAACCAATTTCTTGTGGTGAGATTAATTTCAAGTTGAACGGAGGATAAATATGCAAAGGATCGCAAAGGAAAAATCGAGGTATGAAAAATAATAAAAAGTGGCAAAACAGTGAGCCCACGCGATGGCTCCGTGTTACGGAGGAGGGCCTCCGTGTTACCCTTCGTGACACGTTGAAGGTAATTCTGGAATTTTTACAAATTCCAGAACACCTGTACGTTGGCTCCGTGTCACGGAGGGCATGCTCCGCGTTACCCTCCGTGACACGTTGACGTGTATTACGCGACGGGTCACACCGGGTCGCCGGGTGACCCCCGCGAAAACCCCCCCTTTTTTAACCCTGTTTTCCCTTATTTCTTCGCATTTTTCACCTCCTCCGCAACAAACAACCCAAAATTCCCCCCTTCCCCAACGTGACACGGCCTAGGAGCTCAATTTTATCAACTTTTCTTCGATATCATCGAATATAAGGTATGTTTGTTAACTTCATCTCATTTCTTACCTTATTTTTCTGATTTTTAGCATAGGAAGTGAGGAAAACTTTCCCTAAGTGTAAATTAAGCATGAATTCATGTAAATTATTGTTGATTGATGTTCATAGTATCGTTGTGATGGTATGAACTCGATAGTTACATGTCTGATGGAAATTCTTGAGAAATGATAGCTAGGGTTAGAATTCAAACATGAAGATGTTAAAATTGAGTTGAAATGTGAAATTCCTCTTGGTTTGTGCATGTTGTGTGAGGAACATGATGTTGTCCTTAACGTTAAGACGATTAAGGCGCGACGGGTTGTCGGGTTAATGAAATTGTTGAAATTGCAATAAATGGATGAATTGTATAGGTTCGTGTAGATAAATGTCACGCCCCGCCCTGGGGGGTATGACTGGCACCTGGTGCCCTAGTAGGACCTAGACTGCTATCTGGTGAGCCAAAGCACATCTGGTGCCTGGCTGGCTCTAACTCAAATTTCTGGAAACAAAGGGCTATATAACGGCTGTAAATACAGCCTCCGGCCAACTGGCCTATAGCCACCTAAACCTGTAAAACAGCTAACCAGAAACATACTACTGTAGGGGGACCTATGCGGGCCGGCAAGGCAAATGCTGTCTAGTTCTCTGTAATCAACATTAGCATGCTAAATAATTACGTGACCGGCAAGGTCACCACTACTAACTGATTATGGCCACACACGGCCAACAGGAACAGAAATACTAAATAACTATAACAAGCTGCACGGCCTCACACGACCGGCTCAACTGACCACAGGGAAATATACACAGACTGCAAGCCTCTAGGAATAACAATAGAAATGATTGGGACAGGGCCCCGACCTACCCGTACTGTATAAAAAGGAAACGAGCTACACCTCTGGAAATCAAACTCCGGATGACAGGAGCTAAATACTCAGTAGCTGGCTGGAATCACGAGGGATCGCCTCCTCGTCTATGAGTACCTGCAGGCAAGTAATGCAGCGCCCCACTGGGCATCAGTACCACTGGTACTGAGTATGCAAAGCAACTGAAATAATACAACTGAAAACAACTGAATATAGATAGCATAACTAGCATTTCTGTATAGCAGGGGATAGCTGAATCTGAAGAAGCTGATATGAACTGAATCAAGCTTTCTGTACTGATAGGGCAGAGGCGTACCTGTAGACGCATCGGCCTGCTGTCTGATAGCTAGTATATAGCACATAAATAGATATACAAGTAGCAAGCAAGAGCCAATACCAACCTCCATAAGCCGGATGGCGCCAAGCAAGCAAACAATCTATATACCCCTACCCGGGTCAAAACCAGCCAAAAATAAGTCACTCCACTCATCTGCTCACTTCGGAGCTCCTCAACCGGCCCCCTGGGTCTCCGGCTCGGGCCATAGCCTCCGATATAAATAACCGTGTCTGAGTCCGGAGGACTCCTGTGTAGACAGTGACAGATAGGGTCTGTTTCCCCGGAACTCTCCTCGGGGCTATCTGAAACTGGAGCTACACCTGTAACTGTATATGTATCTGTATCTATTCCCTATGCGCTTGCGCACAACAGGGCTATCTGTACTATAATGCTGATCAGCCTGATATGGGGAAAGCTTCATCCCATCTTCGTCCAAACTGGGGACGGCATGCCACTCCTTGGAGTGACGTAAACCCACCCGCTCAGTGGGCGACACGATTACCAACCCAGGGGCGGTGAGGACGCTCAATAAGGTACCCTCACGCCACAACAAGTCTTAACAAACAAATAGCACATATAAATAGCAAGCATGTATAACTAAAAAGACTATCTGAAATCTAACTTCTTATTCTAATCTATTTCTATACTAAACTGATTCTTTACTAATTATACTAATTCTGTAATCACTGTTCAACTGTATGGCTAATCTGTAGCCAAGATACTATCTGTCTGAATGGCTAATCTGTAGCCACAACTGTCTGTCTATCTGATCTTTCTTCACTGACTTTTATTATGAAAATCTGTGTCTTTTTATTCTACAACATGCTTGCTAATCAAATAATAGGCTATACTGAATCTGAAATACTAACTTGCCCTTGGGCGCATGCTTTTCTAACTTTCAGACTGAATACGATATAACAACGCAAACTAGGTTTACCGAACTTCCACAATACTTAACATTCAACTCCGGGAATTCTACTACGGAGTTTACTGTACTATACAAGGCTAAAACTACTAACTTGCTGAAGGAACTAGCTTTACATACCTTAACCTCGAGTTATCCGTCTGTCGGGCGAGGCTCGGTCAATACTCCAGCTATTTCTCCCAATTGCATTCATATATACGTCAATTAATACTAAATATAGCTTTGTTCTGAAGAACAGCGTCACTTTCAATATAGTTATAGCCTAAACTTAGGCTTATCGAAAACTCGCTATTTTTCAGAAGTCCAGAAGGGAGAAGTATTCACTTCACAGCTAGGAGCACATAGACACTAGTTTGGAGCAATTCTACTTACCTTAGCTCGGTAGCTCGACGATTCGTCGTCCGTATTTCGCAAAACTAAATCAGTAGGAATGCTCTCTGCTGCTAAATACCTCAGTACCTGAGGTTAATTTGAATTTGGACTACGTTTGGCAGCGTAATCGGACGAAAATATATTACCCTCTTCGTTCTTTTCTTTCCTCTGGTTTTTCCTCTCTGTTTTCTGGAAATTCTTATGTTTAAAATGAATTGGAACCGAAGTGGGGCTTTATATACTTGGGCCTGGACAAGGCCAACGTGTCACGGAGCCAACGCGGAGGCTTCACCTCCGTGACACGCTGCCATCATGGAGGGGCTCTGGCTCGGCTCCTCCCGCGATGGTTCGACAGGTTACTCGTCCGGTCTTTTCCCGGGCCTTTCTATAGCACGTATGGCTTCCAAATATGCTTAACCAATGCACGAATAGGCCATCTAGGTGCCGGGAATCTTACGGGGTATAACATTCTCCCCCCCTTAAGAACATTCGTCCTCGAATGTAAACATTTATCTAGAGGACTTCTCAACTTACTCCCTAGGAGAATTTTGGCAGAGTTTCCCCTGCAATATGGACTATAACAAAAACTTGAAATGCAGAAAAGTCCAACACAGGTACTGCACGCAATACTTTAAGATTCACTGGATAGCTAAACATCAACCTTTCTCATTTATACATATACAACCATAAGGTACTACATAAGTAATAATACGGACATACCTGTCGCCTGACTAGGCCTGGAATAGGTGAGGATATCTAGCTTTCATATCTTCTTCAGCCTCCCACATCATCTCCTCTCGGTTCCTGTTACGCCACAATACCTTGACAGACGCGATATCCTTAGTTCTCAATCTACGAATCTGTCTGTCTAAGATAGCTACTGGAACCTTTTCGTAGGCTAGCTCTTCTGTAACCTAGATATCCTGGACTGGGACTGCTCTGGATGGGTCTCCTATGCATTTCCTCAGCATAGATACATGAAAGATGGGATGAATGGATTCTAGCTCTGGAGGCAAGTTCAACTCATATGCTACTCGGCCTATCCTTCGACGAATCTGATAGGGCCCAACAAACCTCGGACTGAGCTTACCCTTCTTGTCGAATCTCATCACCCCTTTCATTGGAGATACTTTTAGAAATACCCATTCATTCACATTAAACTCCAAGTATCTGCGCCGTACATCTGCATATGATTTCTGGTGACTCTGTGCAGTCAATAGGCATTCTCTGATAAGCTTTACTTTCTCTTCTGACTGCTGAACAATGTCTGGCCCAATTATCGCTGATTCCCCTATTTCGAACCAGCCAACCGGCGATCTGCACTTTCGCCCATATAAAGCATCGAAAAAGATGCCATCTGAATAACCGAGTGATAGCTATTATTATAAGCAAATTCTATCAGCGGCAAATGCTCGTCCCAGCTACCACCAAAGTCTAGCACACACGCTCGCAGCATATCCTCGAGCGTCTGAATAGTGCGCTCAGCCTGTTCGTCTGTCTGAGGGTGGAAAGTAGTGCTCAGATTAATCTGCGTTCCCAGTCCCTTCTAGAATGATTGCTAAAATCTAGCCGTGAACTGCGCTCCTCTGTCTGAAATAATGGATACTAGCCCTCCGTGCAATCTGACTATCTCTCGGATATACAACTCCGCATAATCTTCGGCCGAGAAAGTAGTTCTTACTTGTAGGAAATGAGCTGATTTAGTCAATTTGTCAATTATCACCCATATAGAGTCATGTCTGTGTCTGGTACGGGGCAATCCTGCCACAAAATCCATATTTACTGCTTCCCATTTCCAAAGAGGCACAGCTATGTCCTGAGTTAACCCGCCTTGTTTCTGGTGTTCCGCCTTTACCTGCTGGCAGTTAGGACACTGGGCTACACATTCAGCAATTTCCCTTTTCATACCTGGCCACCAGTAGTTCTCTTTGATGTCATGGTACATTTTTGTCGCACCGGGATGAAGGGAATAACGGGCGTAATGTACCTCGTTCATAATCTGCTGGCGGAGGCCTGAAACATTGGGGACACATAAACGATCTTTACAACGCAGCATTCCATCCTCTGTTACCCGGAATCCTGGCGCCTTCCCTAGAGGAATATAATCTCTAAGCTGAACTAGGTCAGGATCCTCAAAATGTCGTTCTTTCACTTCCACAACTAACGATGACGCGACGGTGTTCTGAATTACCGCTCTACCGTCCTCTGTTTCTGCTACACGAACGGCTAGGCTAGCTAACTGATGTATCTCCCTGACCAATTCCCGCTGCTCGGGCTACAAATACGCCAAGCTCCCCATGGACTTTCGACTGAGAGCATCTGCTACAACATTAGCTTTTCCCGGGTGGTAAAGAATGTTCACATCATAATCTTTTAACAACTCCAACCAGTGACGTTGCCATAGATTCAGCTCCTTCTGAGTGAAGATATACTGTACGCTCTTGTGATCTGTGAAAATATCAACATGGACGCCATACAGGTAATGTCTCCACATCTTCAATGCGTGGATCACTGTGGCTAACTCCAGGTCGTGGGTAGGATAATTCTTTTTGTGTTTCCTCAGTTGTCTGGAGGCATATGCAATCACCTTACCATGCTGCATCAACACACAACCCAACCCAACCCAACGCCTGATGCGTCGCAATATACTGAATAACCTTCTGTACCTTCCGGCAAGGCTAACACTGGGGCAGAGGTTAATCTATCTTTCAGTTCCTGGAAGCTCTGCTCGCTTGCCTCTGTCCACTGAAACTTTGCTGCTTTCTGTGTCAGTTTGGTCAGAGGTGCTGCTATGGTAGAGAATCCCTCAACAAACCTCCTATAATATCCTACTAATCCCAGAAAACTGCGGACCTCGGTCGGAGTGGTAGGCCTAGGCCATGATTTGACTGCTTCTACCTTCTGCGTGTCAACCTGTATACCAACATCCGACACAATATGCCCCAAGAAGGCTACTGAGTTCATTTAGAATTCACACTTAGAAAATTTAGCATATAACTAGTGGTCCCGGAGGATCTGGAGCACTGTCCGCAAATGAGTCCGGTGATCTGCTTCAGAGCGGGAATACACCAGAATGTCATCAATAAATACTATTACGAACAAGTCCAGGAAAGGTCTGAAAATACTGTTCATCAGGTCCATGAATACTGTTGGGGCATTCGTCAACCCGAAGGACATAACTAGAAATTCAAAGTGTCCATATCGGGTCCTGAACGCCTGTCACACCCCGCCTTGGGGGGTATGACTGGCACCTAGTGCCCTACTAGGACCTGAACTACTAGACTGCTGAGCCTGGGCACATCTGGTGCCTGGCTGGCTCTAACTCACATTTCTGGAAACAAAGGGCTATATAACGGCTGTAAACACAGCCCCCGGCCCATTGGCCTATAGCCTCCTGTACCTGTACTAACAGCTGACCAGAACCATATCAATATAGGGAAACCTATGCGGGCCGACAAGGCCACCATGCTGTCTAGTTATCTATAACTCAACCATGGAGTACTGGATAGCTATGTGACCGGCAAGGTCACCACTACTGTCGAACTATGGCCCCACACGGCCAACATAAAGGAAACAAAAGTACTAACAGCTATACAACTGCACGGCCTCACACGACCGGCTCATCTGACCACAGGGTAATATACATACAGACTGCAAGCCTCTAGGAATAGTAATAGAAATGATCGGGACAGGGCCCCGACCTACCCGTACTGTACAACAAAAGAAAACGGAATACACCTCTGGGATTCAGTCTCCAGATGACAGGAGCTGAATGCTCGATCGTTGACAGGAATCACGTGGTATCGCCTGCTCGTCTATGAGTACCTGCAGGTAAGTAATGCAGTGCCCCACCGGGCGTCAGTACCGCTGGTACTGAGTATGTAAAGCAATAACTGAAGGAAATATCTGAAAACAACAATACAAGTGATGAAACTGAAGTAGGAGGGAATAGATTAACTGTCTGATAATGTAAATCATACCTTCTTTTAATTATACTGGAAGGAGTAGGAGTCATACCTGGAGATTAATCGTCCTACTGTCGATCTACTCGTATCTACTGTACATGGCATAACATATCATAACATCACATAGCACACACAAACCTTACCCGGCCCCCATAAGCCGGGAGGTACAACCAGCACAGAATCTATACCCCTACCCCGGTCATCCCATCTCCTAAAATAGCTATAAGCATCCCGTCGGTCCCCTGGGTAAGCACTTGGGCTCGCTGAGCCCCTGACTATAACTGCATCTGAGTCAGGAGGACTCCTGAATCAACACCCGGGCGTATCCGCTCGACAGGGGTGTGTAAGGGCCGATCAAGGCACAAATATGGGGAAAACTGGCATCCCATCTTCGTCCCCTGTGGGACGGCATGCCACTCTGTAGAGCGACGTATCCTTATCCTCTGGCAGACGAGTCGATACAGCTATCAACCCTGGGGCGGTCATGGATGCTAGGTAGTCCAACCCCAAACAATACAACGGTCTCAACTAGTAATACTATCTGCATATCCCCCATACTGAAGCTAATAGTGGTAACGTATTTGTATATACTATATGCTGAGCTAGTGATAGTAATATGTGCATACTTAATACATGCTGAGGCTGGTAATAGCATATACGTATAAATATAGTCTTCTGCCAGACTGTACTGGGTCTAATGCTGAACAAGGTATGGTCTTTCTGCTGAAAACTATGTTGTATGCTGAGTTTTTATAGTAACATGATTTACTATTCCTAACATGCTTTCTAACTTCATTTTAACTTATCATTCTACTTCTGAGATGTCTTACAGATATTACATTGCTTTATTGGGTTTCAACTGAATACAATGATATCCTAACATTCTGTGTCACATCACATACTGAGCATGCGGTGCAGTTCCTAACACTTATATTAGAATCTATATCGTGCTAACAAGTTTCGCGCTAAATACAACATGATGCTTCTAATATCGTACCAACATTCGTAATAAACATAACACATGACTTCTGAATATTCTACTGGCCTTTAAATTACTGTACTGTCCCGAGATTACTAACTTGCCGAGGAAACTAGCTTTACATACCTTATCCTCGAACTATCCGTTTGTCGGACGAGGCTCGGCCGGTACTTCAACTATTTTCTCCCAACTGCATTCATAAATATGTCAATTAATACTAAATACAGCTTTATTTTAAAGAGCAACGTCACTTTCGATATAGTTTATAGCCTAAACTTAGGCTTATCGAAAGACGGTCGAAAACTCGCTATTTTTCAGAGGTCCAGAAGGGAGAAATATTCACTTCACAGCTAGGAACACATAGACACTAGTTTAGAGCAATTCCACTTACCTTAGCTCGGTAGCTCAATGATTCGTCGGCCGTATTTCACGAAACTAAATCCGTAGGAATGCTCTTTGCTGCTAAATACCTCGGTATCTAAGGTTAATTTGAGTTTGGACAACGTTTAGCAGCGTAATCGGACAAAAATTATCTTACCTCCTTCGTTCTTATCTCTCCTCTGCTGATCCCTCTCTGTTTCACTGGAAATTATAAGTGTTTAATGTTTAAAATCGAAGTGGGGCTTTATATACTTGGGCCTGGACAAGGCCAACGTGTCACGGAGCCAACGCGGAGGCCTCACCTCCGTGACACGCTGCCATCGTGGAGGGGCTCTGCCTCGGCTCCTTCCGCGATGGTTCGACAGGTTTCTCGTCCGATCTTTTCCCGGGCCTTTCTCTAGCACGTATGGCCTTCAAATATGCTTAACCAACGTGCAAACAGGTCATCTAGGTGCCAGGAATCCTACGGGGTATAACAACGCCTTTTTGGGAATATCTCTTTCACGAACTCGAACCTGGTGATACCCGGACCGCAAGTCAATCTTACAAAAGTATCTGGCTCCCTGTAACTGATCAAATAAGTCATCAATTCTGGGAAGCGGGTACTTGTTCTTCACTGTAACTTTGTTTAATTGCCGATAATCTATGCACATACAGAGTGAGCCATCTTTCTTTCTCACAAATAGAACTGGCGCACCCCATGGTGAAGTACTCGGCCTAATAAAACCTTTATCCAACAAATCTTTCAACTGCTCCTTTAATTCTTTGAGTTCTGCAGGAGCCATGCGATAAGGAGGAATTGATATCAGCTGGGTTCCTGGTAGTAAATCAATAGCAAAATCTATTTCCCTTTCTGGGGGAATACCAGGTAACTCATCCGGAAACACATCGGGGAACTCATTCACCACCGGGATAGACTGGAGTGTCGGAGATTCTGCTAGGATATCCTGAACTCTGACCAGATGGTAAATACATCCCTTAGATATCAATTTCCTCGCCTGAAGGTAGGAAATAAACCTACCTTTTGGCGTAGCGGTGCTGCCCTTCCACTCCCGCACTGCTTCTCCTGGAAAGTGGAATCGGACCGTCTTGGTCCAACATTCAACATTGGCAAAGCACGGCACTAGCCAATCCATACCCATTATGGCATCGAAGTCTATCATTCCTAGCTCGACTAGATCTACTGTGGTCTGACGATCAGCAACCTCTACTGTACACCTCCGGTAAATTCTACTAGCTACGATCGAGTCACCGACGGGTGTGGATACCGAAAAGGGCTGCTGTAATAATTCTGGTGCAATATTGAACTTTCGTGCCACAAATGGGGTAATATATGACAGAGTGGATCCTGGATCAATCAGTACATAAGCAGGGCATGAACAGATAGTCAGCATACCTGTTACTACATCTGGAGACGCCTCTGAATCCTGTCTCACTGGCAATGCATAAGTACGGCTTGAACCCGTACCTGAACTGGAGGCTCTCGATCTGCCTCGGCCTCTGCCTGCTGAACCTGAAGGCCCACGCCCCGCTGAGGCTGCTGGGGCTCGTGGCCCTGCGGATCCCCTGTCCTGACTGCCTCTGCTCCCCTGACCTCTGGTCGGACAGTCTCTCATCTGGTGCCCCTCCTGTCCGCAAATATAACACCCCGTGGAGCCATATTTACAAGCTCCGGAGTGTGGTCGATTACAATAGGGGCAGGGTGAGGGTGCAAATCTACTTTGTTCTCCCCTTCTCTGCTGCGGGGAATCTACCATTCTGGACCTGCCACTGGACCCTGACTGCCCTCTACAAACATATCTACCTCGCTGCTGCTGCTGTGGAGGTGGGGGTCTAGGGGGTCTATCAGATAGTCGAGGCCTAGGTCCTCTCTGAACTTCCCCTTGTACCTCATCTGGTCTATCTCTGCGGCGCTGTTCCTGACTGATCTGTCTGTTACTCTGCTGCCGCTGTCTAAGACCCTCTATGGTCTGAGCAAAAGCCTGCACTCGGGCAATGTCCATATCCTCTCGTAGCGTCGCCGTCATACATGCCTCAATATACTCCGGATTCATACCCATGATGAATTTGTGAACTCTTTCTGGCATAGTATCAACAAATGTTGGAGCATAACGGGCTAAGGAGTCAAACTATAAAGCATACTCATGTACACTCCTCGCCCCCTGCTCCAGATGTAGGAACTGGTCCATCCGGGCCTGCCGGATCTCTCGTGGCAAATAATGATCTAGAAAGGCCTCCGAGAAGCTGGTCCAGGTCGGAGGGGTAACATCTCTCCCTCAGGACCTATCCCAACTCTCGTACCACAGTATAGTTATATCCCATAACCGGAACACTGCCAGCTCAACAGATTCTAAAGGGGTCACATGCATAACTCGGAATATCCTTTGCATCTGATCTAGGAAGTCCTGGGGGTCCTCTGCCGGATCTGACCCTATAAACTGCGGGGGACCCAGTGCCAAAAACTCCCTGACCCTGGAACTACCTGACCCACCTGAAGACTCTGCTGCTACAGGTGGCACTGACTGGTGCTGTGTGGCCATCATCTACACCATCATAACTACAGCGCTACGAACCTCCTGATCTGATGGCGAAGGCACAGGAGCTATCGGGGGAGGTGTAGTGCCCAATGGCTCCTAATGGGAGGGGGACTGCTGAGAGGGCTGTGATGAAGCCTCTATATCGCCCTCAGATCGGGCTGACTCTGACTGAAACTAAGGCATCCTGTTGGTGCCTTCTCCTGCTGCTGTGTCTAATCTTCTGCCGGTGGCAGGATGACGTTGGTCTGCCATTCTTATCTGTAGACAAAGAATATGATAAGTTTCAGGGATTCGACCATATATTATACCGTTCTATAGCACGACTGACTGAGAAAGAAGAGTAACCATCCTATCATGCCTCGCAGCCTCCTGCCTATAGTATGTGGTGCACAACACATCCATAGACAAGACTCTACTTAGCACGGCTTGCAGACTCCCTGGGACACGACCTGCTCTGATACCAAGTTTGTCACGCCCCGCCCTGGGGGTATGACTGGCACCTGGTGCCCTGGTAGGACCTAGACTGCTATCTGGTGAGCCAAAGCACATCTGGTGCCTGGCTGGCTCCAACTCAAATTTCTGGAAACAAAGGGCTATATAACGGCTGTAAACACAACCTCCGGCCAACTGGCCTATAGCCACCTGAACCTGTAAAACAGCTAACCAAAAACATACTACTATAGGGGGACCTATGCGGGCCGGCAAGGCCACCATGCTGTCTAGTTCTCTGTACTCAACATTAGCATGCTAAATAATTACGTGACCGGCAAGGTCACCACTACTGACTGATTATGGCCACACACGGCCAACAGGAACAGAAATACTAAATAACTATAACAAGTTGCACGGCCTCACACGACCGGCTCAACTGACCACAGGGAAATATACACAGACTGCAAGCCTCTAGGAATAACAATAGAAATGATCGTGACAGGGCCCCGACCTACCCGTACTGTACAAAAAGGAAAAGAGCTACACCTCTGGAAATCAGACTCCGGATGACAGGAGCTGAATACTCAATAGCTGGCTGGAATCACGAGGGATCGCCTCCTCGTCTATGAGTACCTGCAGGCAAGTAATGCAGCACCCCACTGGGCATCAGTACCACTGGTACTGAGTATGCAAAGCAACTGAAATAATACAACTGAAAACAACTGAATATAGATAGCATAACTAGCATTTCTGTATAGCAGGGGATAGCTGAATTTGAAGAAGCTGATATGAACTGAATCAAACTTTCTGTACTGATAGGGCAGAGGCGTACCTGTAGACGCATCGGCCTGCTGTCTGTTAGCTAGTATATAGCACATAAATAGATATACAAGTAGCAAGCAAGAGCCAATACCAACCCCCATAAGCCGGATGGCGCCAAGCAAGCAAACAATCTATATACCCCTACCCGGGTCAAAACCAGCCAAAAATAAGTCACTCCACTCATCTGCTCACTTCGGAGCTCCTCAACCGGCCCCCTGGGTCTCCGGCTCGGGCCATAGCCTCTGATATAAATAACCGTGTCTGAGTTCGGAGGACTCCTGTGTAGACAGTGATAGATAGGGTTTGTTTCTCCGGAACTCTCCTTAGGGCTATCTGAAACCGGAGCTACACCTGTTACTGTATCTGTATCAGTATCTGTTCCCTGGGCGCTTGCGCACAACAAGGCTATCTGTACAGTAATGCTGATCAGCCTGATATGGGGAAAGCTTCATCCCATCTTCGTCCAAACTAGGGACGGCATGCCACTCCTTGGAGTGACGTAAACCCACCCGCTCAGTGGGCGACACGATTACCAACCCAGGGGCGGCGAAGATGCTCAATAAGGTACCCTCACGCCACAACAAGTCTTAACAAACAAATAGCACATATACATAGCAAGCATGTATAACTGAAAAGACTATCTGAAATCTAACTTCTTATTCTGATCTGTTTCTATACTAAATTGATTCTTTACTGATTATACTGATTCTGTAATCACTGTTCAACTGTATGGCTAATCTGTAGCCAAGATACTATCTGTCTGAATGGCTAATCTGTAGCCACAACTGTCTGTCTATCTGATCTTTCTTCACTGACTTTTATTACGAAAATCTGTGTCTTTTTATTCTACAACATGCTTGCTAATCACATAATAGGCTATACTGAATCTGAAATACTAACTTGCCCTTGGGCGCATGCTTTTCTAACTTTCAGACTGAATACGATATAACAACACAAACTAGGTTTACCGAACTTGCACAATACTTAACATTCAACTCTGGGAATTCTACTACGGAGTTTACTGTACTATACAAGGCTAAAACTACTAACTTGCCGAAGGAACTAGCTTTACATACCTTAACCTCGAGTTATCCGTCTGTCGGACGAGGCTCGGTCAATACTCCAGCTATTTCTCCCAACTGCATTCATATATACGTCAATTAATACTAAATATAGCTTTATTCTGAAGAACAGCGTCACTTTCAATATAGTTATAGCCTAAACTTAGGCTTATCGAAACTCGCTATTTTTCAGAAGTCCAGAAGGGAGAAGTATTCACTTCACAGCTAGGAGCACATAGACACTAGTTTGGAGCAATTCTACTTACCTTAGCTCGGTAGCTCGACTATTCGTCGGCCGTATTTCGCGAAACTAAATCCATAGGAATGCTCTCTGCTACTAAATACCTCAGTACCTGAGGTTAATTTAGATTTGGACTACGTTTGGCAGCGTAATCAGACGAAATTATATTACCCTCTTCGTTCTTTTCTTTCCTCTGGTTTTTCCTCTCTGTTTTCTAGAAATTCTTATGTTTAAAATGAATTGGAACCGAAGTGGGGCTTTATATACTTGGGCCTGGACAAGGCCAACGTATCACGGAGCCAATGCGGAGGCTTCACCTCCGTGACACGCTGCCATCGCGGAGGGGCTCTGCCTCGGCTCCTCCCGCGATGGTTCGACAGGTTACTCGTCCGGTCTTTTCCTGGGCCTTTCTATAGCACGTATGGCTTCCAAATATGCTTAACCAACGCACAAATAGGCCATCTAGGTGCCGGGAATCTTACGGGGTATAACAATAAATTTTTCTTTGTTTCTCCTTGCTAAGTGCTATGTGATGAAATGTGAATGATGGTAATGTTGTGGTGACTAGCTGTACGAAGTCTGAGTAGTACATAGAATTTATACCGTCGAATTCTCTGAATGCACTAGGCATATTTGTTATGTTTTGTTGTTTGTTTTTTTGGAAATAAGTATGATCTTGCCGTAATGTTGTGATTGTGGCTGAAGACTAAGTATGGGGTAGTCTAGCTTAACCCAACCTTAGTCGAAGCTAATTTTACATAGATTCACATTGAGACTGTCTGTTTGGTTTGACAGGAACAATGGCAAGCAGGCAAGATAAAGGGAAGGGCGCATCAACATCAGGCGCCGGAAGGAAAAGAATTAAGCTGGGAACAGCAGTCCCAGTAGCACCAGCAGTTCCACGCGGCCAACGCCGGCAATACGGAACCAGATGGGTGACAGAGGAGGGGAAGAAATGGTACACAAAGCATAAGGAAAGCAAATACTTCCCCAAAGAACACATTGCTAGGGAACCATTGGCACAGGAATTCCCCCGAATTGTCCACAGGATTGAGGCAGCCGGTCTAAATTTTATTTTTGAAGAGCCCAAGGAGTGCAACCTGCACCTGATTCGGGAATTCTACGCCAATTGGAACCCGACACTCAGAAGTCACACCATCAAGATAAGGGGGAAGATAGTCACTTTTGAGCCCCACCACCTTATGCCATCTTGGGGGCGCGGGACACAGACGCCCATGTGCTTCGGCAGCTGAATATCACTCCACCATATGCGGATATCAGACGCACTTTGTGTGGAACCTGGTCTACAGCACGTTGGAGCAGGCATAAGGAAAGGGGCTACCATCAGACCTTGCCCTACTCACAGATGAACAGGGAAGCCAGGATATGGCTGAAGATTGTTTGTTCCTACCTGATCCCGGGGGTGCATATGATAGATGTCACCCGGGATCGTGTATCCTTGGTATACGCCTTGATGAAAGGGCTGGAGATCAATGTGGGGGCGGTGATTATCTCCGCCATGAAGAGAGCCCGTTTGCATCAAGGGCACAGGTACGGGTTTGGTGGCTTACTGACCACGTTCCTGAGGGGCCCAGATGTTGAGAAGGAGGCCCTTGACTACATCCCGCAGATGGAGAGGCGGGCCTTAGATGTCACCAAAACTAAGGCACCCGACACCACTCACGGGCCAGTTCTGACACTAGCCGAGCGACATGCTCGGGGTGATCAGTACATGGATCGCATGTTTGGGATGCAGATGCTTCAGCTACGTATAGAAGGGAGGCCGACAACAGAAGAGGAGCTGTGGCAGCTCGAGCTAGACTACCCTTTTGGCGAAAATGCCAAGGCTCTATGCCGAGTGGGGCCAGCTTTTGTGGAGCCCACTGATTATGATGTCCCCACAGATGAGGAGACACGTCGTGATGACTCCGATGTAGAGTCAGATGATGACGACGGGGGCGATTCAGACATGGGAGATGAGGCAGCGGCACCTGATGAAGAAGTGGAATACTTTGATTGATCAGGGAGTTTCACCACCTACTTTCGTACTATGCTGAATTTTGTGAACACTGGGGACAGTGTTCGATTTAAGTGTGGGGTGGGAGTAGTTAGGTGTCGGTTGCTGTTGTTAATTTTTAATGCCTCTGTCTGTTGTTGTGCTTGGATAAACTTGTGACCCTGTGATTTTTGTGTATGTCTGTATTGCAATTAAGGTGAAGCTGTTGTGCGTTGTTGAATGTTGTTAGCTGGTTTTGTACATATTTTTGTTTTATCGAAATGATTGATATTTTAAAAAAAAATTCATGAATTTTTAAATTTTTGGGTTTCTCGGCGTTTGTTTTCAGTTCTTTTACCGAGAATAGTCCCATTGAACCAAAGTCTTAGTTAGTGACCGTTCCCTATGATGGATGGATGACGACCGTCTTAAGGGAAATGTAGTCGTTAGGAGTAGATTTCTTTTGTTCATTTATTTTTAGTTTTTCTTTTGTTGGTTTGCATCCCAAAACTTGTCGTTACTTTATGGTTGCGAAATTCTGGTTGCGTGTTGTACATGATATTTGAAATGCAAAAGTGATTCGTATGAAAGCATGCAACTTTGTAAATATATTGAGATACCTAGGCCATAGAGTTCGATTCAGTGTGATTGAGGCTTAATGTTTGAATTCTTGTAATTAGTTGATTGAAGAGTCTGTGAATATGTCTTGAGTTGAGCATGTGAAATGAGCATATAGTGAGGTTTCATTTCTTCCATGCTATTGTGAAATGTCTAGAACTTGCCTGGTGTGTGTACAAAACGAAATGAAGGATGTGTATTGTAGGAAAGGATGTAGGCATTTCTTTGCTTTAACCGAACGTTTTTTTTTCTTTCATTATCATACCCACCTTGAATGTACACCCTAGTTAGCCCATTGAGCCTTTAGCCTATTATTTTTCTTTTGTCAAAAAGGTGTAAACCGAGCTTAGCCCCTTCTTTTCATTATCCGTGAATTTGATCCAAAACTCTAAAGCGCTCAAGAAAAGAAAGTAATTTTCCCACAGTGTCAAGGAGTGAAAATGGTGAAAAGAAAAGAAAAAGCAGAGTGATGAAAGGAAAGAAAAGGTCGAAAGTGCACTCGTTATAACTTAAATATAATGAAAATGTATAAATAATCTTTGTTATTGAGTCAAGTGTGCTTAAAGATATGGGGTCAAAAATAAAGACAAACTTCAAGAATGGGAGGATGAAGGAAGAAACAATGCCATAAGGTTGATGGGATGTATTGAAAAAGCGCTTAAGGATGCTAGTTGTTATTATTGGTTAGCCCAGTATTTACTAGTTCCGGAGCTACATTACAACCCGTTAAGTCCTACGTGATCTTACATCACATGTCCTTATATTAGTGGAGTAATACACTAAAGGCAAGCCTATGGTTCATGACATGATGCATGTGAATTCTTTTGGGAGAGAGAGCGAAATTGTGTTTATATGCCCCTGCATGTAATGTTTTGAGTTCATGTGATTAAAAAGGGGAAAAATTCTCTTGTGTTGTGAGGGCACATGCTTGACGAGAGATTAAATTTCGTGTCGGATATCTTGGTCAGCTGATTTGCATGAGTTTGCCGATATCGAGAGTCGATTCTTGAGTCCAGGAGGTCTTAATGTGTTGAATGTCATAGTATTGATAAAACTATGCATGTTTTCTTGATGATTTGTTGTATTAAATAATCGGTATAACCGTAGCTTGAATTGTCGAGCCAAAGTAGACAGGAGGGGGTGTCAAGTGCATGAGGTGTAAGATTATTGTTCGGGGACGAACAAGGATTTAAGTGTGGGGTAAGTGATCTTAGACAAATTTGTATGCCCAAGTGATACTCAAATGTGTCATTTTGCCTTGTTTATCTATCGATGTTTGTACATTTTCATGTGAATTGTAATAAAATGTGAATTTATACTAACCAACATGATTAGCGTTGTTTTGCAGGAAAAATATAAAGTTATGAAGCTAAGATGCATGTTGGGAGAAATCGGAATTGGACTCGAAAGCGGGCAAGGGAAAAAGCACAAGTAGAGCATGAATTAAAGGGGCTCCGCGATGGAGCCGTGTCACGCTGCCATCGCAGATGCACTCTGCCTGGAGGGTGAAATTTTGCCTAATTCCAGTGAAGGTGCGCGTTGGGGCCATGGCACGTTGGCCTAGCCCCGCGTTGCACGTCGTGCCACGTTGGGCCTAAATACCTGGACGTCCGAATTCCAGTAAGGGTCCGCGTTGGTGGCGTGTCACAGAGGCAGTGCTCCGCGATGCACTCCGTGACACGTTGCTTGTTATTCCAGAAAAAATTCCCACTAGTATAAATAGAACACTTAGGTTCATTTTTAATAATTCTGACTTGGTTGAGCAAGAACATGGGTTATAGGCAGTTGAGGGGACGAAAATCTCAGAGTTTTTCTCTATCTCCTTCTTCTTTATTTCAATAGCTTGTATGATTAACACTCATTTAACGATGTTTAATCCACAAATGAGTGGCTAAATCCTCTTCTTGCTGAGGTTAAGAACAATTGTATTGAAATGTAATTATTGATAAATTGGTTTTTCATCTTTTCTTCCATGGTTGTTCTATTGATTCTTGTTCTTACTGCATTAATGTGTGGCCAACGTTAATGTATATCTAAAAAGTCCGGCTTCACTCGAGAGAGCAAGAAATTGGAAAGTTGTGAATTAATAGGATATGATCTTTTCTTAGTTTGGGAAAATTGAGAATTGATTTACCTTTAGGATAGAGATATACCTGAAAGTCGTATTAGTCAATTAAGGAATCGGGTTTGTATGGCTAAAACATGAATTTCTTTTTATCACAGAAATGTAGGTGGAAGGTTCATGCTTCTTAAGTTGGGTTAAATACGAGAGTTTTAATCCATAGTCAATAATTCTTGACTAGCAACCGGAGGAAAGATAAATCAAATTATATCGATAATTTATTTCTCTACATGTTCATTCAACCTCAGCATGCTCATACTTATAGTTCAGACTCAATTTGTATATTCGTTTTAGACTTAGTATAAAATTAGGAAACAAACTATCAACATCTCTTCTTCACACTGTTGTCTGCATTTTAGAGTTAAAGTTCATTGACATTTGAGTAGATTGTTACTTTAGTCTAGTCCCTGTGGGATCGATACTTGGCTTACTTGAGCCACTTTACTACTTGTCCGACCACGTGCACTTGCGTGTAGCTATATACCCAAAAAGAACCGAACACATAACAAGATAAAACAACTCAACATCAAAATATTCATTTATCTATAACACGCATCAAGTTTTTTCCACTTTTTCACATCTAAGTGACAAATAAACACCATTTCAACTCAACCACTCAGCACTTATTCATTCCAAGCCTTTAAAACATTTACAACTACATTATAAAATAGAACAAATGGTGATATGTCGGGCACATGCCTCCGCCATATCACAATAAATAATTTGTCACCAATATCAATATACACACATGCTAGAGGGTCTTATTTCTGCCCTTCCAGTCATGACCTGCAGGGGACTCTAAAAATTCATGTACTGTACTGGCGTGGTACCCTCTCCCACTCATATGCTCGTCGGGGTGATCCCCTCGGACACGAGCCACTCAATCCATATTACTCGCCCGTATGCTCCCCTTGGGCACGAGCCTCTCATCGCAAGATATTTTTATCATTCCTAATCATTCTCAAAGCAATTAAAACATAGAAGAGTTTGTTATTAATACATTTAGGAGTTTATAATCTACCTCCCTCACTTGAATAAATAACAATTCATCAATCACTTTAATCACAATGCAAAAGGAACACACTTAACAATTCAACACCATTCTACATTGGTTCGGTGAGCATATCATGACAATTTTGGTTCAACAGTTTAATTCAACAGGAAATTCATCACCACAAGTAATGTCTATAGACCAATCATCATATCATCATTGCACATACATACATGCCATAATATAAAGTCTAACTCCTCTAAACCATAACCTACCTTGATTTTAGTATAAAAAAAGTCAGCTACTTCACAGGAGCCTTACCCTTTCTCAAAGTTTTGAAATGCTCAAAATCTACAATAACAATTACAGAGTAATTTTATTATTTATTCTTCAAATAAGGGTCTTGGGACGCTAACAAATTCATCACTCTCTATTCATATATCCATCATTCCAACCCTACTCATGGAGTTTCCCTCCTTCAATAGTTACTAGGGCTACTGATATTACTTTAACAAGTTGCCTGTCTCAACTACTCTTCAACTATATACATATATGTCTTCACAATCCCCAAAAAAGTGTTTATTACCCACTTCTCCCTTAATCAGCCCTAATTTCACAATTCTAGAGTTCTTTAATTAAGAATTCACTATCAAGGGTCACCCTACAATTCTAGGGTGTTGAGAAATCGAATGGGGGAAGGAATTGACTAGAGACTTACCTGGGAAAGAAGTTCAGTTGCTCTAGGGGAGAAAACCGTTTTCAAACCTTCAACCTTCGTAGTTTAAAAATAATGGGTATAACACCAAAAATTTTCACTTAAACCCACTTTCTGATTTCCGTCGTCTGTTGAAGTAGTCAGATTTCTGCTGCAGCGGACCTGCTATGGCGGTCAGAAAATCGCTACAGCAAATTTGACAGTTAATTCCCCGATCCATTAAGGCAAAACTCTGACCATCATCACAGTCTCGCTGCAGCGAAAATTCTACCTGCTACAACGGGCCCCCAAAACCAAAAACTCAAAAAAATCATCACTTTATACCAGCTCACTCCACAACACTTCTCTAACTACTTTCTAGCCTTGTTATTCTAGGTTTGTTTCTCCTCGTAATGACATACGGGTCATTACTTTATATTCTTCCTGCACATTATAAAAATATTATTTCATGGATAATAATAGCAGGATATATAAGTACACCAATTGCACTAGAATATTGTACTTTCTAGCCATTTTCATAAGATCGAAATTGATCTTTATTCATATAAAGCGATCTCACATCCACTAGGATATTCAATAGAATCATTTTAAAACTATTTTTTTTAAATCCTTCAAGGATTTTCATATATCCTTCACTTTCTATCTAGTCATGAAAATAATTTTATTATACGCATATCAAGTTTTTCATTTATTGCCAAACTTACGGGCAACCTCAAAATAATTGCATCCACCACAGAAGGACCTCTATATAATAATGTCAGAATTTGTGAAAAACCTTTATGCCACAAGGAACAAGTCGTTCTATTTTACGATTTTATTTATTTCACCTTTCACACAAGAATTTATTTATGCTCACTGGCATTATACTTGAATTGCATATTTTTATTTGGCCAATCATTTATCTGTCCATACTTTTTGACAGATTTAAATTCAAGATCCTCATCAACATTTATAATATTGAGCGTTACATTATATCAAAGCTATCGTTGATGATCATTTTGATATCGGTCCAATATGACATAACTTATCAAGATCTCTTCATTTTTCATCATTTCAGGTACCTGATCCTTTGCCAAGGTTTTATGAAGTATTACGTCGTGGTGCTTCTTTTAAAGAACTTGTCTCATTATTCTGATCATACTGATCATTTGCTCTTCTCCTTCTTCAAGAAGTTTTTATTTCTAGAATCGATTAATCTATCACGCTTCAGGCGTGTCATAAACTTGTCCTTCATGGACTTTAATTTTTATTAGAGCATTTGTCGCTGAAATATAAAATAGGGTTAGCAAATACATCTGACAATTGATTTACAATATTTTGCAAATGAATTATCTGTTGAACTTTAAGTTCATATTTTTTTTCCGAGGATCTAGACAATTCATCCAACACACAATTTTCAGCTGCTAATCACTTCTTTTCCTAATATTAGGAAAACTAACATATACCCCTCAACCTCATTTGGGACCCATCTTTGTGTATTGTGGTGGACCAATGGAATCATATATCGCGCATTCAAATTTGTAAATTGAACTATTTGGTTCGTGACCTTGAACCAATTATGATAGGAAAATCTTGTTAGCTTGATGCATTCAAGCGCTGCTACATGTTAAATAAATATATCTTATACCAAATTTTATTTGAGAATTTTATTCTCATAATCAATGGTTTAGCTATAATTGGAGGCATATAATTTCTACTAAACCAACTTATTAGATATGAAAATATGATTTTATTAATTTGGAACCGCACTCTTAATTTAACAATTCGAGCAAACAGCCTTGCAGAAACCAATTGCAAGTTGATATCAAAGCACGTGTGACCATACAATAAATGTATCTATTAAATTATATAACAACAAAAGGTTCACATGGCAGGTGAACGGGCCGATATTCACCTTTTTATAAGTTTAAAAATTTCAGAAAATATAATTCCAATCTTAGCTGATATAATGATTATTCTATCATGAGAACAAGCAACACAAGAGAATTTTTGAAGAATCTTTTTATTTCTTCAACATATGACCATGTGAATTCTTAATTATTTTTGTATCACATTTGAACCGGGATGGGCAACTGGTTATGCCAACTTATATTAGATCTTTCCATAATTTATAGTCTCAATTTATTTATTTTTTTAATGTCTTTAAAACTAATAAGTTTTCTTTTGAGACTTACTTCAACACCAATATTATGAATAATATCATTTCTCCAGGTAGTAACACATTAGCTCTTTCAGAGCTCCCAATTAATTTTATATACTACCACATATTCCATCATATCAACATTATTAATAGTCTCTCCACATAGTTTCAACTGAGAAACAATTCTGAATATAGCAGAGATGTACTTATGAAAAGACTTATAGTCTTGAAACCCAGATGCATCCAATCATATCGTGTCTTTGGGTGGATGACCATCTTCAAGTGGTCATACCTTTCTTTCAGACTATTCCGCAAAACAAGTGGATCTTTAACCGTGAGATATTCAATTTTTAGAATTTCGTCAAGATGATGACACAAGAATATCATAGCCTTAGAAAGATCTTGGTTTAATGCTTTATTTCATTTTAATTGGCGTCTCCAAGACCCATTGCATCCAAATAGATTTCAGCATCCAATACCCATGAAAGATAGTTCTTGCCAATATATCTAAGGCAACAAATGCAAGTTTATTATTTCAAGAATAAACTTTAGATTTACTGCTTCAAGAGTAGATCAAGTTATATATAATGTAAAGAATCTTCTCAAAGACATCTTTCAAAATATACCAGATTTTAAAATAATTGTTATTTTAGGAGATATGGAACACTTTAAAATTTAACCATTTTTGGTGATTATAAACGTGAATGAGTTAATTATTATGAGATTTATAAAATACAATAAATATAAATTCATATATGAATAATAATCTAAATATCCATGATCCATTGCAAAACTTAATTCCACCTCATAACTGCATCAAATCTTTAGGAAAGTAAAATAGAAATATCGGCAAACAGACCATGTTCAATAATTCATATGTCAAAGAGAAAGGACAGAAGGAACTTTCCTTCTTTGGTTCCTAGGACCTTCTAAAATAGAAATAAAAATAAAAGTAAGCATATGATCAGACACTGTTAAATAACAATTGGTAAAATTGCTAATAACAAATTGAAACAAGAGCTGGTCATTTTGGGATGATGATGCTCTGAAACTGAAAAGCTCACGAACACTATGCAGTGGACCGGAAACATTGCGCGACTTCATATCATTGTCCAATTACTCAGTTGGTTAAAGTTTCATGCTGATAACGTGTTATGAAATAATAAGACTAAGAACAAGAAGAATAAGGGGGAGAAGGAGAGAAGTTCTTATTTCTCTTAAGGAATGATTTACTATAAAAAGAACTCCTTTATTTATAGGGATAGTTCCTCTAATTTTTCTCCAAAAGATAGACCTTCACTATAATAAAAATACACACATTCACTACAATACAAATACATTTATAGACATTCAATATAATACAAATATATTTACAACACTAATACAATTTTAATACTTTTTCAACAATTAAATTCAATCCAAATCTTCTTTTTTTTAAAAGTAATTTGAGGAAGTACTCCGCTTGGACTGCACTTTAAGAAGGTCTACTAGATATTCAAAGAAGAAAAGAAAGAAATTTATGCTTTTGTAAAATCATCCGCTTTGTTTCATTAATATTCTAAGCTTGAAAGTTCAAGAGTAGTATTTACAAATTACTCTCTTTATTATTATATGAGAGAGAGCAACAAATCGTAAAAGAAATGTATAGCTAATGGTGATTATGGTGGGAGTCGGAATTTTCACTAATAGATTTCACAAGTATTTAATAAGATTTACGACTCATTTTTAGTGATATTTATTTTTTGATATTATATTTTTTCTATTTTATTTTTTAGTTGAAATTTTTGCATTAGAATTGAATTCTATTTGATTGTAGTTGATTGTATTCATTCGACAGAATCTAAAAGAATTCAATATCTATTATATATATAATAGTTTCAATCTTATAAATATAATATAATTTTCGGATGAAGAAAATTCAACCCCTTCTTAACTTTACTCAAATATTATAAAAGTTACTAAATTATTATTTATTACAAACAAATCACTCAATTTTACTTAAATACCATCGAAAATCACTCAGAAGAGACATTTCTATAACACTTGAGCAAAATAAAGTATTACATAAATAGATTAACGTTTTTTTTTATTGTATTGAGTGACTTTTTCATTATGAATAATATAATACTTCAATATGCACTGTAGTCTTTTGATTTTGACGTAATGCTGCTTAAAATATCACGACAGCGCTGAAAGGATGTCAATTATTTACGTGAATACATATAAGTGATGAACTTATCGAATATTATTTTTTATTGATCAATTACACTGTCTTTTCTTCTATATTGAAACACGTTAAACGGGCCTCTCATTTTTTTCAGTCATTTGATGTCTTATATTCGTATTAAAATTCGATTAAATTAAAATTTTTAAGTATTGCTAGACTCATTTTTGAAGATGATGTTTTCAATATAACTTTTTACATTCTTAAAAATTTAAAACCCAAAATTTTTTATTAAAGATAATAATATTCAAATTATCTTTATCACAATTCACGTTAATATGAACGATTCGACTAAAAGATCCACACAAAGATATCCCCTCATTGAATATATTATCACAAACAAAACCTCTCTCATATAATAATGTTAAATAAACAACAGAAGATCATGTGAGTCGAATTATTTCACCTTGATGCCTTTTTTTAACGTTATCATCAAACTTTTATTTTGCTATTATTTTTATTATTATTTATGACCATCTAATTTTTGATCGAATTTAAAATTTTATATTATTTTAATATTTAAATAGTTTTGATAGGGTCTAAATTAGATATTCTAATTTTATCTTATTCTTATTAAATTTTTTAAAAAATTCAAAAACTACAAAAATAAAAATTATATTTAGGATAATATTTTAATAAATAAGATAATACTTTAAATATTTTTTTTACTTATTAATTTTTATTAATTCAAAATAATTAACTAATATTTTTTTCTTATGCTTTATTTATATCTTTAAATAATAAAAAAATAATTTAAAAAATAACCTAAACTCTATAATCATACAACCTAAACTCACTTCCTCATTTCCCACCACTCAGGGACACTACACACACAACACACAAAAACAGACGAGAGAATTGGGAGAAAAACAGAAGATAGATAGGAAGAAAGAGCAAAGGAAAAAAAAAACGAAGAGACAGAAGAAAACAAGAAAAAGAAAGAAAAGATAAAATAGGTCATTCTAATTACTTATAATATATAATTATTATTCTAATAATTATATTAGTTTTAATGATCAGATAACTTTTCAAACTAGCCTTTAATGTCCATATGCTTCTTGTTCAAATACGTTTCCAACTTAAATTGTTCGCTTGAATTTAATTAAGATATAAGAACATGGTAGATTGAAATTCATGAGGAGAAAATATTTTAATGTGAGATCATATTTGATAACTGGTATCACTAATGTTGATTATATCAAATTTTATGATAATTTTGCAGATGAACTAACCAAGGTCTTGGCAAGATAAATGATCTAAAGCACATCGAGGGTGATGAATTTGAAACCTATGAATTTCTGAATCATATATGAGAAAATTCAAACTGGGGATTAAATATCGTTTAACCAGGTTCAGCGGAAAAAATGAATCACGAATCATATGATGATTTGTTGTGACATGCACTATTTATATTTATTTTATTCCCCCTCTCCCTTCCCCCCCACCTCCCAACCACGTGATGTGAGTGCATTCATCTTGTAATGATTCATGGAGGTAATTGGATTTTTGAACTCTCAATGAAAATTCATATCCCATATGAGAGGGTGTTGAAATTACAGGAGCACCCTTGACAAATTTTACCTATGTGAGTGTGGAAGTAAATCACTTCCTATAAGAATAGGGATTGTGCTAAAAAATACTTTGTAACACTTAAACTTATGTTAATACCTTGATACTTTATTTTCCTTATATAATCATTATTCAAAACTGAAACCACTACTGACTTTAAAGTAAAGATTACTGTTTTACCAAGTAAAGTTTCAATGCAGAGCACAGCTTCATTATATATAATAGTCTTCCTTCAACTGAATTGATGATGAGCTTTCTTGTTTTATAATTAAAATGAGTGAGAAAATATTGGAGCATGTGCATTTTAATATTAAAGTTCATTATCTTTTTATGTTAGCGGGTACAAATTGGCAAGAAAGTGGTCAATTATCCTTGATGTAACTCAAATAACCACTCGTCACTATCTCCTACTAACTACTCCACTACACCTCACTTGATATACCACTACTATCTTATTTACTAGATAGAAGAAATACTACACCTATAGAAAAGATGTTTTCTTTCTTATGTTGAGTAGGGTGCAAGTAATATGTTGTGAGATGAGAAATATCATGTTGTAGATGAAAAAAAATAAAGTCTAGTTCATCTTTTTATGAGGATTCAAGTAGAACGGAGATTCAACATAGATAGATATTTAGCCGGCTATAAGCACGGCCATCGGAGAAGAAGTATAAAAACAAGAACTTAAAATAAATACCACAAGTCCCTATTCATAAGATTTATGATTATGGTTTTTTTGATAAAATATCTTCTAAACAATTGATAAAAACTACTGAGCAGTCTCTTGCTTTGAATTCTTCTGAACAGACTGTTCGTTTATTAAATGAACGTGATATTATGCTTTATAAAAAGAAGTATAGCTTCATGCATATAGGCTTAGTTCAAATTGCTTTTAAGCCTTTAACCCTTAAAGGGTTACCTGAATCTTTTATGGCTGCTTTAAGAGATGCTAGAAATCTTAATTTTAGACAATCTCTTATGGGTTCTATTGAATCTACGGTGGCGTATGGTCCCGTATATTTCAATACTCAACCTAATTTACAGTTATCTTTATCTGACGTCAATATTCTTGATGCATTAACATTAAATGTTAAAACTCATGGTTATAATTATGCTCCTGGATCTGAACTTATATGTTTATCTTATAGAATTTATTATAAATTCTTATCCACTCTTACTCCTCGATGCAAATTGACAGATATGTCAAACGAGACTGTGATATTTGAAACAAATTTTGCTAAATCCAAAGTCACCACTAGGAGACTTATTGGATGGGATGAGATTAATTTTCCCTCTACTTGGATTTTAGACTCTGTTATATCTTCGAGTCAACAATCTGAGGAAATTACTAATCATGATTATTCGCATATAAGCCAAACCCCTGAAGGCAGAATTTGCATTCAATTTGAGGATAATAAATCCTTAGTGCCTTATAGGCATTCTCATACTGGTAGTAGAAGATTATCTACTTCTGCAGGTCATTCATATATTGACCCTATTGAACCGATCTATGGTCCGGCCAGATTAAATTGTGCCGCTTCTCTTCATACGATTGACACGACCGATGGTAATAGGCGTGTTGACCGTATAAAGGTTTCGAATAATATTGTTAAAGATTATAATTCTGATAAGGATATTCCTACTGCTTCCGATATGGATTTTGATTTTAATAAAACTTAAATGATTAAGTTCCAAATTGATTTTAGTCCGGGTTCACCGGCAAGACAACATATTTTAAAAGAATTTTGTCAGGATAAATGGAAAAGTTTTAAAAACTGGTACACTGAGTTTTATAACAGTGATGATAAGAGAAATATTTCTCAAGAGTTTTATGAAACTTGTGCTTTGCATAACCAAATTATATATTTTGCCCCTTGGTTTATAACCACTTACATGCCCTTATATATCAAAGTTCTTGAAAGAATTTATCAAGAAAGTAATGGTAATACCATTACTTTTGCTGCTTTTCAAAAATTTATTGAAGATGATGTAGCCAGCAACGGTATAAAGGAAATTAATAATTTGATTTCTCAAAATAATTATTTGTCTTTATATGTTAAAGTTTTGGGAGAACATATTAGTTCACTCGATTCTAAACTTGATTATTTAACTGAGTTGGTGAAGAAGATTGGTATTCCTTCTTCTGACATGTCTATGGTTGTTCACTCTGCTCATGTTATACACAGCAAGCCTGAAACTTCTACAAGGCTAGAACCTTCTATACAGAGACCTCCAGAGATTACTGGATTTAAGATCAAATCTAGGGAAGATTTGGAAAAGCTAGTTAATGACAAACTAGCAGAGTTAAATCTTAAGCCGTTGGAGCTAGCTTCTGAATTTGCAGAGAATATTCTCGATCCGTCCAAAGATTATAAGGAAGAGACCCGATCTGAACTTAATAAACTCAGAAAGTTGGGAAAAAGATATGGTGATATGCCTAGAATGGATACATATTACTATCCTAGACCGACTCCCCAAGATGTTTTGGTGGAAGAAAGGGATTGGAACCAAACCAACACCAGTTATAACGGTGACGCCATCTATGAATGGAATTTAGATGGTTTAACAGACAGACAGATAAGTATTTTGGTACATAGGATGTTGATGTACTCGACAATCTGCAAAGCTACTTCGGATAAAAATACGGAAACAGTAATTTGCAGAATGATAGTTGCAGGTTTCACCGACCAATTAAGAGGTTGGTGGGATAATTTTATGACTGCTGAAGATAGAGCAGCAATCTATAATGTTGTTAAGTCAGAACCTGGAGTTGATAACCTAGGAAGAGCTCTAGTAGCAGGAAGACAAGATTGTGTCTACACTTTGGTACTTACCATTATTGAACATTTTAGTGGTAGATTCACCAACATGTACGAAAATATTCGTACTTTATTAAATGGGCTTAGATGTAAACATTTAGGTGAATTCAGGTGGTATAAGGACACCTTCCTTAGTCGGGTAATGGATTTGCCCGAAAGTAACAGTGATCATTGGAAAGGTAAATTTATAGATGGTTTACCTCACCTATTTGCAGAAAGAGTTAGGAAAGCTCTTAGAGGGAATAACATCCAGATTATGTATAATAATTATACATATGGGAGACTGATTGGAGTTTGTACCCAAGAAGGATTAAACCTATGTAACGAGTTAAAGCTGAATGCACAGCTTAAAAGGTAGAATCTAACTGAAAGAAACTAGTTGGGTGATTTCTGTCAACAGTTCGGAATGGAAAGAACTGTAGCATATTCATCAAAAGGGAAGAATAGAAAAGGTAATCAGGATGATTACTATCAAAGGAAGGGTAAAAGATGACATCGTCGATCAAAAGAAGAAAGATATTTCCGAAGAAAACACCGCAAAGAGAAAAGATTTGTAAAGGACAGATCTGGAAGAGATCTGAAAGATGTTAAGTGTTATAGGTGCGGTCAGTTCGGTCATATTGCCCCAAACTGTAAGAAAGAGCGGATCAAGACTCTAGCTATGGATTTAGATGATAAGTCCAAAGAACAGATTATGAAGATCATGAATGAAACTTCAGTCAGTGAGAGTGATTATACTTCTTCTTCTGATTCTGAAGCCTCTATTAAATTATTTGATTTACCTGATGATAATACTTGTGATAATTGTGATACAGGTGCAGGTAATTGTTCTTGTGATAATTTGGATTTTTATAAATTACAATCCCAGTTTCAAAATAATTTTGAACTTAAACCTATTACTTCTGATAATATTTTAGAATTATTAAAAGAAGTTACTGATAACGATTTAAGAGAAAAAATTATCAGTATGGCTTCTATTTCAAAACCGGCTGATAAGCCTGTTCAAAAGAAAGACTTTTTAGAGGAAACTCCATATTCTATGGCAGAAGTTCAAAAAAGACTTTTGCAAAGGAACTCGCCACAAAATATGAGTTTTCCCAGTTATTCTTCTTCAATGGATGATTTAAAATCTGAAGTTGAAAAACTAAAAAATGAGATTAAATCTCTTAAACAAAATCAAATGATTTTCGACCATCGTATGAGCCAAATGGAACGTACTATGGGTCATGATAAAGGAAAAGAATTTTAAATGAGTTAAATGACTCAAAAGAAATTTCTGATTTTGCAAAAAGGGCTATTTCCTCCCCAAATGATAATTTATTCATAGGAATGATGCAAATAGTAACTTCTCATAGATGGTATGTTAAGTGTACTATTTTAATTGACGATAATTTTTCTATTACTGAAACTGCTCTTATTGATAGTGGAGCAGATATGAGTTGCATTCAAGAAGGGATAATCCCCACCAGATATTATCAAAAAACTTCTCATAAGATTAGCTCTGCATCTGGTGATAAAATGAAAATTGATTATAAATTGCCTAAGGCCTATATTTGCAAAGATAAAGTTTGCATTCCTTATTTTTTCATTCTTGTTAAAGATAAAATGTTCCCTCCTATTATACTTGGAACTCCTTTTATTCAAGCTATTTATCCTCTTACCTATGTTGATAACACAGGTTTTCATGCTACTTATAATGGTAGAAAAATTTCTTTTCAGTTTATAACTGAACCTCTTACTAGAAACATAAATTCTTTGATTGATAAAAAGATTTTTCATATGAAATCTTTACAACATGAAATTTATAGCATGTCTATTGATACTGTTTTACAATCCTCTAAAGTTCAGGAAAAGATTAAATTGATTTCTGAACAATTTGCTATTTCTATATGTGCTGATCATCCTAGCGCCTTTTGGAATCGAAAAAGGCATGTAGTTTCTCTTCCATATGAAGATTCTTTCTCTGAGGAAAATATTCCTACTAAATCTCGGCCCTGCCAGATGAATTTAGAATTGCTTGAAATCTGCAAAAAAGAGATTGATAATCTTTTGCAAAAAGATCTTATAAAACCATCAAAGTCACCATGGTCTTGTACAGCTTTTTATGTCAATAATGCTGCTGAAAAGGAACGTGGTGTACCTAGATTGGTAATTAATTATAAACCTTTGAATAAAGTTTTAAAATGGATCAGATATCCGATCCCTAATAAAAGAGATCTTTTATCAAGATTATATGATGCCAATATATTTTCAAAATTTGATTTAAAATCTGGATATTGGCAAATTCAGCTTTTTAAAGAACACACGTATAGAACGGCATTTAATGTCCCATTCGGGCAGTACGAATGGAATGTTATGCCCTTTGGTTTGAAAAATGCTCCTTCTGAATTTCAGAAAATTATGAATGATATTTTTAATCCATATATGGATTTCATCATCGATGATATTTTGGTATTTTCAAAAACTTTGGAAATGCATTAGAAACATCTAGACATTTTCAAAAAGATAATTATTCAAAATGGGTTGGTAATTTCTAAACCTAAAATGAGTCTTTTTCAGACAAATGTTAGATTTCTTGGTCACTATATTTGTCAGGGAAAAATAGTTCCCATTCAAAGATCTATTGATTTTGCTGCAAAATTTCCTGATGTTATCAATGATAGGACGCAATTGCAGAGATTTCTTGGGAGTTTAAATTATATTTCTCCCTTTATCAAAGATTTATCTACAGATCTGGCCCCTTTGTTTGAAAGGCTTAAAAAGGGTTATAATTTGCCATGGTCTGATTTACATACTAATATTGTTAAAAAGGTAAAAGAGAAGGTAAGCTCTTTACCATGTTTAACCCTTGCCAATCCTAACTGGCAAAAAATTATTGAAACCGATGCCTCTAATATAGGTTTCGGTGGAATTTTGAAGCAGTTTAACCCCCATGATAAAAGGGAGTATTTAGTTCGTTATCATTCGGGTAAATGGACTGAGGCCCAGCAAAAATATGCTACGGTGGCCCATGAAATGCTTTGTATTGTTAAATGTGTCTTAAAATTTCAAGACGATCTTTATAACAAAAAATTTTTAATTAGGACTGATAATAATGCAGTCAAATTTATGTTTAATAAGGATTTTAAACATGATGCCTCGAAAATTATATTTGCAAGATGGCAGGCCCAATTAGCACCGTTTGATTTTAATATAGAATATAAAAAAGGAAGTGATAATTCACTACCAGATTTCCTAACAAGAGAGTTTTTAAATGAAAACTAACAAAATCTGTTTTTGTTGTAGGATGAGGCCGCAATGGCCCTTTCCCCATGGGAGAGGGCGAGGAAGAGGTACTCCTGGAGGATATAGCCGAGGGAGTTCAAGTTCAAGTAACAGAAGTTATACTTCTGCATCAAATTCAGGAAGTAATACTTCCAGAAGTACAATTATTAGGAGAGGAAATCTGACTCTAACAAATGAGAATATTTCTCAAAGAAGAGAAAATGAAAATCCTTCTTCTATTAACTTGGAAGATATTCCAAGAGACAGCCCGTTATACGAGGCTCTGCAACAACATATGGCCAGTAGAAGAGTGCAAAATGATACATATGTCTCTGCTACTATGGAACCAATGGAAGAACCTAAGAATAGTGAAAAGGTTCCAAAGAAAGAAGTGATACTTCTGCTTGAAAACAAATATATATTGTTGAAAGGAGATATTTGGGAGATAACCCAAAAATATTTGATAGAAAAATTATATTTTCCGGGTGAGTCATACAAAACCCGAAATTACTATGAGAGTATTCTTCTGAGTACAGGAAGTGTAGAAATATCTCACTTCAAGGATAGCAGAGATGAGACAGTTTATAACTTCTCAAAATTGATTATAAAGAGAATTATATCTATGGAAGAATGGGGAATATCCACCCTAAAAGAAAGACAAGTAATACTTGGAAACGGCAGAATGAATTTCACTTATTGGGATTATATCCAGGCGTTTTCATATGTATTATACTATAACAATGATAAACACAAGCATACTTGGTTTATCAAGGTATGTTCAAAGGTATTCCAAAGAACACTACCAAATTGGTTCATTCAATGGTGGACATTCCACGGCCCATCCATCAGGATATTACCTGAAAAATTAAAGGAGTTATATGACTCATGGATGCAATTATCTCCAGATTTGGACAAATTATACAAAGAAGAACATATAAGTTCTCCTGAAAATATCAGCCAGATCATGTTCTTCATAGAATTTTCTATCCCTTGGATTCATAAATGGATCCCTGAATTCGGTTATACCGAAGACCAGATTCCGTGTATTTATTGGACCTACTACAACAATTTTTGGGACAAGATGATGAAAATAGACCCAAATACCCAAAAGATTTTTGGGCAAGAAACAATTGATGCTATTCATAAAGCCTTAAAAATTTATAAAGAAAAAGAAGAAAAGGATGTAATTAAAAACAGTCCTTTAAGGCATATTGCAAGGAAGATTGCTTACCAACCGGGAGATAAGACCCGTCAGATTGAAGATTATCTAAATTTGGTTAAAAAGAATTTAATGGAATCTTTTGATCAAATTTCAAGTAAATCAGATACATCAATGAAGAGTCTCTCAAATTACGAGGATTCACAAATGGATGAAGAAGTAGACACTGAAGATGTTCTACGAGAAGCAGAAAAGCTTCTACAAGAAGATAAGCTTGAAGAAGGAGATAGCACAGAAGAATTCGTGCAAAGAATGTTGAATGCACAAGGGAAGAAGAAAATCTGAGCCCTTGTAGGCCCCTGAGGACCCCACCGACAGAGATAGCTGTCTGAAGTGCAATAATAGAGCACTACTGTACAAAGGCACTGTAGATAGGAATTTTTTTCTATTTAAAGAGGCCTTCGCCTCATTTGTAGAGCATCAGAAATTTTAGTTTTTCTCTCTGTCTAGATTTTCGCTCTGCCTTCTCTCTAAGAAAGGGAAGCATTTGTAAAGTTGTAATCTTTTCTTTTGTAAAGAAAAAATCAAAAATCGTCCAAGTTTAGGCACAACTTCCGGTGTCAAGGTATTTATTTTAAGTTCTTGTTTTTATACTTCTTCTCCGATGGCCGTGCTTATAGCCGGCTAAATATCTATCTATGTTGAATCTCCGTTCTACTTGAATCCTCATAAAAATATGAACTAGACTTTATTAAAATCGGGAGATTTTATTATAAGAACTGAAAAGACTTAGTATAAAGATTGATTAGCTTGGTTCGGAGATGGTGGTACAGTCGGCAAATACTGTAGATCTTGGATTTGCCTTTGTGGCTACGTACAGTTGCCCGGTGAAAAGGCCCGTTATTTGGAGTTGTTAAGGGCCGTTGTTATCCCGGGGAGCCCCTAAAAAGGTATCCTGTACACATGGTCTCAAGATCCGGCAGTATTTTGTCCAGACAGGCTCCTTGCTCCGGTAAAAGTTTA